>PVKB01004953.1:0-117216 GCA_004027205.1 Ctenodactylus gundi | reverse complement strand
CACACTTTATTCAGAAAGCTTTGCCTACTGCCTCTGTCAGTGAGGAGAAAGCCTCTAAACCCTGCCCCTGGGCCCATGCCTCTCAGTTTTAATTCTCTGGTCTCCATCTCCAGGTCAACTCCACCCCATTCCCAGCCCAGTTCAGGCCCTGCCATGTCCATGATCAGTCTTCCCCTAACCATGAACTCTCTTGCCCTATTCACCAGTCACAGGGGTGAGGAGAGGGCTCTTTGGCTCTGCCTCTTCCGTAAACCCAGCCCAGAACCAGACACAAAGCAACCAGCAGTAAGTACCTGCAGGGCAGGTCTGGGATATTTTGCTGGAAAATGAGAGCAGACCAAGGCTAAGAAGCATATTAGGCTCGAAGGCAGGCTTGTCCCAAACCGTGGCCTGAAGGTCAGATGCAGTCTGGATGGCTTTGAATGTGGCCCAACACAAAGTTGTAAAATTTCCTAAAATATTATGGTTTTTTGGGACTTTTTTCCTATAATTTGATTGCACAATTTTGTTAGCTATTCTGTATGTGGCCCAAGATGGTTCCTTTTCACTCACTATGGCCTAGGCAAGCCAAAATTTTGAACATCCATGCTCTAAGGAAAGGGCAAACATGTTACTTTCTAGACGCAAGAACCTGGCATCCTCAGCCTAGAAATGACTTTCACTGCAAAATGTTCTCCCCCACATCCAACCTGAGCCCCACCTGGCCCAGGCCCTGGGAGTCACCTTCCCACTGAAGCTCTGGCCAGAGTCAGAAATGGCCTCAGGGGCCATGAATGCTGGGGTCCCCGCAGTGCTGGACAGCTGAGCATCATTCCCCTCAAATTGGTTGCTGACGCCAAAGTCGGCAATCTTCACATGCCCGTCATCCCCCAGGAGCAGGTTGGATGGCTTGATGTCTCTGTGGATGATCTTCTGGTAGTGCACTGCAAGGAGAGGCAGCTGGAGTGCTGGCCTAGGACCACTGCCTAGGACCCCTTGCCTGGCTCTGCCTGCCTAGGAAATCCCATTGGCACACTCTTGTCTTACAAGGGTCTCAGAAGACAGCAAGGGCATATGCTATAGTCTGCAGGTAGAGACACAAGCTGTCAGTAGCAGAGCCAGGACAGAATCTTTGGGCTCAAAGTTCAGGGCTCCCTCCATGACAGGGCACCTGCTGTTGAGACAGGCGGTAGGAAGAAACTTGGGCCTCCCATGTTAGTCCTGTCTGCAGGCTCAACGCCCACCCAAACCTCTTCCTAGTTCCATCCCCGACCTGGCCTGGCCAAATATATCCCTTCACCTAAGACAAAGGGTTGCACTGCAATGATAGTAGATGCACTGACTCAGTCTAAGAGTCTAGGATAAGCCAGAAGTGGGGGTGCACACCTATAACACTTGTACTCTGAGAGGCTTAGGCAAAAGGATCACCAAGTTTGATCCACCCTGGGCAACTTAGCAAGACCTTGTCTCAATAAAAATGGGCTGGGGATGTAATTCAGTGAGAGGGCTCTGAGTTCAATCCTTAATAATAAAAAGGGCAGGGGTCTAAGGTAAAGGAGTTTTGGAGAGGGAGGACACCACAGGCCTAGGGACTACCAAAATGATATCAGGGTCATCCATCCTTAGAAGGATGAAGCTGGAATCAGAAATGACCTAGAGAGCCTGCTTTACCTCCTGAGTCCAGCATTGCCAGGAAAGGATATGAGGCTCAAACTGAGATGATCAGAGATGTCCCAGCTGAGAGAAGCACTGACCCCATCCCACAACCATCCATTCCACCCCCTTCTTCAGCAGATCCCTTCCCCTGGATCTCCAGACCCCCAGATACTGGGTGGGGGTGGGGGTTGGGAGAGGAATGAAAGTCAGGGAAGAGAAGGGAAGGGTGAGACGAAGAGAGGAAGGCAGGTCAGGGGAGCAAGTGGCACATGCCAATGACCACAAAATCAATGTCCTTTACTGAGTGGCGACTACATGCCAGGTGCATACGAGGAATCTGACATATACGCATCAGAGCACAGGAGGCTGCAGCTTTGGCCACAAAAAGTGGGCTCAAATTCTTATCTCAAACCCTCGCCTCACCCCAGGCTCATTATCCATGTGGATGTCCAACAGCATCTCAATGGATGATAGATAAATGAATATATGTATTGAATATATCATAATAACATGTCTAATTCATAACATTTCTCTGCCTTCCATCCCATCACCAACAAAAGCAAACAAAGCCAGGCATAGTGGTGGTACACGCCTGTACTTCTAGCACTTGGGAGGCTGAGGCAGGAGGATTGCTATGAGTTTGAGGCCAGCCTGGGCTACACAATAAGTTCAGGACCAGCCTGGACTACACAGTGAGAACCTGTCTCAAAAAAAAAAAAAAAAAGGCAACCAAAGAGAAACCCCTATTCCTTCCTCCTCTTGTCTTTCCTGTCCTGTTAAAGACATATCACCAGTTGCCAAAATCCTCCTCAGAACCATTCTCATCTTCTCCTTGTCAGAGACCTCACATCAGCTAGCCCCATAAGCTCAAGTTCAGAACAGATTCCCAAGCCAACCGCATCTCATCTTCATGGCTGCAACTGCCCCATCTACTGAGAATCAGGTCTGAGCCTCTGACCAAGGACTCTTTCAAGGAAGCCTTGATTCTCCCTTTTTGGAACCAGAATCACAAGGCAATGCCTTGGGCCGTCCACCTGTCTGGCCCCTGGGTCCCCGGCACTAACCACTAACTCCAAAGAGGACTTCACTGTGATCAGATGGGTCTTGATGAAGCTTTAGCCAAGAACCACATGGAAATATCTTGATTTTGGGGGATACAGAGGATGGCAGGCAGCAGGTTCTGAGCTTGGCAGAAGAGCCCAGAACAGAAAGAGAGTGGAGCTGAACTTGTTCAGGGCTGTGCCTGCCACTGCCACTTAGGGTAAAATGTCCCCTTCCCGTCCTATACTCTGTGTCCTTGCTAGGGCCCATCTGCAAAGCTTTCCCATCCATGAGCCTCAGTTTTCCTCATATGTAAGAAGAAAATATGAATCTGAGGGCCCTGGAGAGATTCAAGAAGGATAAAGGTAGTCTTGTACCCACCCCACACATCACACCTCAGCTGGGTACCTACCCAGTTCCTCGGGAAGAATATGCTCCTAACAAATCAAGCTAAGACTTTACACAAGGGGCAACCGTACTGATCCCCAACTCAGACCAGAACCTAAGGTGTCTGGGAGGGCTCCTCTCCTTGGGCCAGTCAGTTACTCTGTGTCGGCCACCCCACCTTGGCCTCAGCCCTCCCCACGGCCACTGCCCTAATCCTGGCTTTGCCATCTGTCACTTGGGCTACAGAGACAGCCTCTTCCCTGGCCAGCTGGCTGAATCTCACCCTCAGACCTAGCCACCACTCAGCTGCCAGGCAGAGCTTTGTGAAATGCAAATCCCACTCTGGCCTTGCCCTTGGAGTCCTCAAGGCCTGGCCATCTGACAAGGTGAACTCATGGAAGTCCTCCCCAGGTTTCGTGGCATGGCCTGAGCAACCTTTCGGCATGATCACCCACTAACCACTAACCACCCCTCTCCGCCTGCAGGATGCTTCAGTCAGATGGCGCTTCTCTTAACTCTTAACCAGTGCAGCCCCTCTCCCCTGGTGCCCCTGCCTGGTACATTCTCTTCTACTTTTATCCCCCGCAAACCTGAACTCCTATTCATCCTTCAGAACCCTGACCTTCCAGCATCGGGTGTCTCCCAACCCTGCACCATCTGCCTGTTGGGTTCCTGCCTCTCCCCAGATTTGCAATTCTTGGGATCAAGCCTGGGGCTTTGACATCTCTGTGCTCTCGGCTGGCATTTAGCGGATGAATAATAAATGTATTATTTACTCACGAATAATAAAGTGAATTCAAAATAAAAATCAACGATCAATTTGGTAAATGAGATCCAGACGCTGAGGCTAAGCTAACACCTTCTCTCCTGGGCTCTCATTCCCTCAGGGTGCCTCACAACTGAACCCACTCTGCCGCCACCCGCGGGCCTCCGCGCTCTTTCTGAGCAGGTGGACATCTTGCGAGGCCCTGAAGAGAGGCTGAGAAAGAACTCAGCAGAGGAAAGAGCGCCAGAACGCCCAAAGCGCACGGAGCTAAGGTGAAGCAGAGGCGCCGGCCCAAACATAAGAATTGGAGCATGCCCAGTGCGGAGGTGTAGGCCCCGCCCACCGACCCACGCCCCGCCTCCTCTCGAGCTGATTGGAGATCTGCGCAGACTGACAGGAAAGGCTCGGCGGCTGCTCAGACCGCTTCCGACCCGCTAGCCCCAGTCCCGAGGGCGGGCAGCTCCTCACTCACGGTACTCGAGGCCCAGGATGATGTCCCGCAGATAGAGGCGAGCTTGCTCCTCCGGAAAAGGCTTATCGCAGGGCACTTCCATGACAGGCCTAAGGGGCGACGGAGGGAAGAGGGGTGTTCAGCGAGAGTCAGGATGAGTACGGGCAGATGCAGGGGAAAGGGAAGAGAAGGGGGGCTGGCGGCGCGGCCCCAGGGGACCCCACGGGCCCTGTGCTCACACAGGTCCCGAGAACCCCAGTATTAGCTTCTTTTACGTAATGAACACTTAAAAACTCGTAGATAGTATCCCTTAACAATTACAAATCAGCTTTGTCTTAACTTCCATTGGCCTTAAATTCTTAATTCACGATAATCAAATAATTGCAAATATGCCCTTTAATACAGCACTTTTGAAACTGTGGGTCCAGAGCCAACGGAAGGCCATGAAATCTACTTAGTGGGTGGCAACTGCTTTTTTTCTTCCAAAGAAATAGGACGTATCAAAATGTATTACACATGATAAAGATATGTTTCCCTGGACTGTTTTTCTTTTTCTTTTCCTTTTCCTTTTCCTTTTTTTTGAGATAGGGTTCTCACTCTGTAGTCCAGGTTGGTCCTGAACTCATGGGTGATCTTTCTTCAGTAAAATTCTAGTTTCAGTTATAAATATGGATAGCGATATAAACCTGTATTTCTTGTCTTGAATGAAAGTAAAAATGTCTGAAAGCCCCTAAGTCTTAAAGGGTTACCACTTCATAGCTCCCTCCCCAAATCTGTCTTTAGGAAGGTTCTCAGGCAGAGAGACAAGCATCAACCTGCATTCAAAATTTTGGTAATTTTGGTAATTTTGGTAATTTTGAGGATCCCTGTCTACTCAATCCCATGCCCACATTCGACTTCATTGCAAAATATTCCAAAACATTCAAACAAGGCAGATGTTAGAACCCTAGGCTCCAACAGTGGCTGTGTCACCTTGGGCAAGCCATTTAATGCTCTCGCTGATCTTAGCTTTCTCTTCTGTAAATGTGAGCCACTGGGGGGTCTCGCCCATTTCCTTCACAAGCCTGTCATAGGCTGGAAGAGCCCTTTGTGACTTGCGGTGAGGTAAGAGTGGAGTCTTAGCTCTGCACCCTTGCTTGAAAAGCACTCCTTTCCTTCCCCCTCTTCCATCCAAATCGTCCCAGTTTTCCAAGGCTTGGCTCTTCAGGAGGCCTCCCTGACCATTTCAGTCTCAGCAACCCTCAATAGCTTTCAAAAAATGAGTCTCTTCATCTCTACCCCAAGACCAGAGCTCCTGAGGCAGGACCTAGGACTCTGATTCCTCCTACACAGCTGACACTAGGGCTGGGAAATGCAGGAAGGGCAAGGGAGATCTGGATTAGAATTGACCTGCCTGATTGGGACGGGGAACTCACCCCTTTCTCAGGAGGTCAAACACTGAAAGAAAAGAAAAGAAGGTAAGGTGTAACCAGGCAGGCAAAGCAGCCGATGCCAGGTCCCTGCCTGGTCTGGAGGGCAGGAGAAGGGGCAGGCCTGCAGGCAGAAGCTCCCTGAAGGTCATGGTAGACAAGGAGAGCGTGGAGTGAAGACTGGAGCCTTGATTGGCCTCTCACTCCTAAGCTGGTTTCCCTGACTCATTTTGCCTCCCCTATCCCTAGCCTTGAACCAGGGATGAAGGAGGAACTTAAAAAACATTAACAAGGGTATTAATTAATGTGTTCTGCATATAATAGCTCATTTCCTCCTGATATCAAGTCCATGAGGTAAATATTATTGTTACTCTTTTTCTTTCTTTCTTTCTTTCTTTTACAGTGCAAGGGATTGAACCAAGAAGGGGAGAACTTTAGCCCTAGTCTGTATTCTCCCTATTTATTTCTCCATTAAGTTATTGGTGGTCTTAAGGATGGAGCCCAGGGCCTTTACTCTGAGCTACATCCTCAGACTTTTTAAAAGATTTTTTATTTTGAAACAGGATCTCACTAAACTGCTAAGTTGCCAGGGCTGGGGTTGAACTTATGATCCTCCTGCCTCAGCTTCCCAGCATGCTGGGATTATGGGCCTGCACCACTGGGTTCAGCTATTCTCCTATTTTATAGGTCAGAAAACTGAGGCACAGAACTACCAGACTGAGTCCAAGAACCCAAGTAGCCTGTTTCCTGTATCTCCCTGAGTTTATAGCCCAGATGACTCACTGTTGTTGATCACCAGGGAGCCGTGAGTGGGGGCTTAGGAATACTTGTTTAATATTAACTGATTATTCTAGGCCTAGTTCAGTAGGGTCGGGAAACGCTGGGCAGGACTTGAGAAGATTTGCTTCCCTTTTGTCCCCCGGAGGTCAGTGCATTCACATGGCCACCTGCAGGCAATGCACATCCCCAAGGAGCCCTGGCACCAGCCCTAGGACAGCTGTTGGGTCACTCACCCAGATAGAGATTGTCCTCAGCTGGATCATCCAGGACCTGGCCAGAGGAGGCAAACATGATGGGGTATGAGAAGGTATCGGGCAGGGGAGGCAGGCCTCCTACTCTTTGGCAGCTTCAGGGCCCCAGAATGCTCTGCACTTACCCCAAATTGAAGTAGGTGCTAGACAGACAGGTCCTCAGCCCTGACCATCCAGCCGCCTCCCCTCCACAGCTCATTCGGTGTCTCTGGGGCAGCCCCTCATCTTCTATGAGGGCATCCCTGACCAGTCGGCAATCACCAGGCCTCCCAGCACCCCACCCCAGGCTGGCCTGCCCTCAGGGCCTCAGCCACAACCGCTCCCTCAGCGGGAGCCCAGGTCTGTACTGAGTGCCCTTCAGCTCCAGAAGCTGCTTGCCCACAGGGCAGGGCAAGCTGAGCCTCACCCACTCCCCACCCTCCTACCTCAATCAGTTTGACCACATTCACATGGTCCAGCTTCTTCAGGATGGCAATCTCCTGATACACCCGCTCCAGGGGCAGCAGCTGCTTGGCTGGCCCTCCCTGGGCAGCCTGGGACCCTCTTGGTGGAGGGCGACCTGTGGTCAGGAGGGCGAGTCAAGGCCCTATTCCGGAGCTGGGTTCTCCATAGCCCCGCAGACACCTCAAGTACAACTCTTGCAAGACACAATATTGTCCCAAGCACCAAACATCAAGCGCACTCTAGTACGGGCCTTGGCTCATACTATCTCCCCTCTACCCCATTTTAACCAAAAGTAGCCAGGGACCTAGGTCTCCTCCTCCTCTGTCCCCTGGCTAGGATCTCCCAGGGACAGAACAGATGGGTACATACGTGGAAAGCCATACTGCTTCAGTAACTTCTTTTTGGAAAGAACTTTCATTGCCTAAGAAGACAAGGACAGAAATGTGACTTGTGTGCAGCCACCAGGGGCCTAGAATAGGCTGACTCCATGTGGACTGAGGTCCAGAAAGGCACACTGGGCATCTGCCACTTGCACTAAGGGTGTGGCCCAGGTATGCATTAGGCTGGACTAGGAGGAGACCACATCTGCATTTAGGCCTTCCCCTTGCTCACTCCACGAGCCTTTCTGGATTTCTCCTCTCAAAGGAAGCCAGCCTTTTCTTGCATACTCAAGAGGTCAGGAAGCTCACTCCCTCCTCAGTGTTTCTGCCCCACTTCCCAGGCTTCCCGGGCCTGCTAGGACACATCTTGGTGACACCTCCCCTTTCCCAGACTCACATAGTGTCTGTCTTCACTCTCGTTGTAGGCCAGCCTCACCACGCCATACGCACCCTGCAGATAAGCTTTGGTGAGCACCACCCAGACATGGCACCTCCCCCGGAACTACCCTAGGACAGCTCTGCCCTGCATCCCATCCCCGCACCCACCCGCCACTGGTTTGTGGACTTATTTTTGGTAAACAGGGAGAGGATGCTTGTGCCAGGCTCAGCACAGCCCACTCCCACCCCTCCTGCCTATCCATCAAGAGCCCCAGGAAGTCAGGAATTGGGAGTCATCTCCCAAGCTCCCCCGGGGTAATTCCCACAGGGGACAAAACTTCCCTCACATCTGCACTAGGGCCTTTTTGACCTGCTTCCCATTCCCAGCCACAGAAGTAAAGAACATCAGGGCAAGGACCCCAAAAGCCTGACCACTCTTGTCCCGCCCCTGTCCTACCTTGCCAATCTCACTCTGCAGTTTGTACTGGTTCAGCTGCACACAGTCCTGGGGAGAGGAAGAGGATATCAAGTACAGCTTGACTCAGAGGCAACATCACCCCCTCCTCAAAATCTGCACACAGCCTAAGCCTGCCCCAGGCCCTAACTTCATAAATGCCAAGGAGCCTTGGGTCAAGTATGAATACATGAATGATGAAGCCCTGTCTGTGCGTGGTACCCACTAGGACTGCAAGAAAAATAATACACTAATTCCTGCCTGGACGGTGGGGCGTCGGAGATAACAACCCGTTAAAAACCCACGAGCAAGTATTTCCAGAAACAGCTGACTGAGAAGGTCTAGATTGCAGAGACAAGAAAGATAAAGAAGTTTCGGGGCCAGAAGACTGAGAACCTTTGTTCAGGCACGAAGAGCTCAGCCTCTGATACCTGTAAACCACTCAGTACCCAAGTTCATGACCAGATCTAAATAGCAAGGTCAGGCCTTGCGGGAATCCAGGGGCTGGTGGCACATGAGGAGCTTCTAAATCAGAGTAGATTCTGAGAAAGGATTAGAGGTAGTGGTAGCGGGAAGCTCAAACTGGGGAAGATCCAGGGACTGGGATGTATACTATTTATTTTTGGATCTCTTAAGGGGACTTCTCTGGGTTCAAGTACGTTTGTTAGGCTTGGGCTGGGGTTGGGAGTCAGGCAACAGTGATAGGAGGCAAGCCTTTGACTCAGACAGAGCTTCCCTAGGTGGGAAGAGGTAAAAATGTTAGGTAGTCAGCTCTCCTGGTGAGCTGTCCAGTTCTGAGATTATACAAGCCAACGGTAATGAACTATATGGCAGAACACAAATAGGCTTTGATGGAATCTTAATGGAGAGTTCACGAGCAACCCCTAAATCTGCCCCACCTACCTCCGCGTCTGAGATGGCCACATGGTGGGACTCGATGGTAGGCCTCCGCCAGGTCCGGGGAGAGATGTGGCTGGCAGGACCCGTGGCATAAGGCCCAGCCTGGGCCTCTAGACAGCTTCCTGCTGGCCGCTCCTGCAGGGAGAGCTTCCTAGCTGAGAGGCCTGGTCGTGCTGGCAGGGGTCTTGATGCACTGCCAGGGATCACAGAGGCAGCCCTGGCCCGGACTGGAGGGTCCACACCATTTCTGGCAGGCTCTGGGCCTCCATCTGCCTCTTCCAAGGAGGCCACATCAATGGCTGCCACCCGTTCTACCAGCTCTGCTCTTGGGTCCTGGCAGCAGATGGCCGGGCCCCCCTCCATCACCTCAGTAGAGGGGGTCTTCTGCGTTGCCTTGCCGGGCACCTGAGAAAAAGTAGAGAAGGCTTTACCCTTGGATGTCATGCGGGCTGGGGGCACTTCTCCCATTGTGGCCACAGTCCTACAGGTCCCACCTCCATGCCTGTGCCTAGGCGTTCTCTCTGCCTGGGTTGCCAGCACTCAAACTCAAGCCAGTCCCTATTGAGTGAATTCCAGGACCTGAGCTGCCTCTGCTGCATGCCACCCTCCAGCCTTCAGTGTCTCCACCTGCAAGACAGGCATGGTGACTTCTGCTACACTGGCTTCACAGAGAGGCACAGCAAATCTGGTATCCTGGACAAGACAGGCAGACATAGGCAGACGACGGGGCCCGGCAGCCTTATCGAGGCTCGGCTCAGCCCCACCCATGGACACAGGCCCAGTGATTCCCAGTCCCACCCTTAACGGCAGAGCACTCAAGCACCGCCTCCTAGGGAGGCCAGGCTGGGCATTGGTAACCCAGGGGCCAACGAGTGCTGCTAGCCCAGCCACCTCCTCCAGAGAGGCTTCCTTGACATTCCCCTCTACTCCCATCTCTCTCACTGCTTCCAGAAAAATGTGCTGCAGCCACTCCCACCTCCTCTCACCATCTCCAGGACTTCTGAGAGAAACTGGTTATCCCCTGCTCTGACCCAGCAGAGCTACCAACCCAGGACAGGGACCACTTCGGTGGCTCAGAGGCTGTCAAGCAGGACAACAGTGCACTAAAAGATCATTTACTATTTCTTCTAGGTTTTCCTTCCAGTTTGCTTATGAGGCCAAAATATCTGCTCCATCTGCTTGTGCTGAGTTGCTCCCACACCCTCTCTGGACCTATCGCAGTCTAAGCTGAAGGTCCCGGGCCAAGCAGCAGCTTCAGCCTGAGCTCCAAGTCACCTCAGCCTCAACCCCACCCCTCAAAGGCACCCCTGTAAATCAAGGTCCCTGGCCTGGCCCAGGGTGAACCCAGCCTCTCAGACTGGAACCTCATCTCAGCCCTAGGCTGCAGGCCTGCCCTGCCCTGGCCCAGAGTCCCCCTCCTTCCTGATTGGTCACAGCATCTTCCCAGGAACAGGAAGCAAGTAGCCTGCTGACCCTTTGCCCTTCCGGACTGCTGGTAACTTCCTCGTCCCCCCACCACAGCTTGGAGACCAAAGGTCTCCTGCGTGCCTTGCCTCCATTTCAGTCTCCCTCCCCTACCCCCTTGCTGTGACAGATGTCAAAGAGGTGGGGCTGGCTGGAGTCTGCTGCCATGGAGAGGCCAGGGGTGGGCTCCGTCCTTCCTGCCAACCTACCAAAGGGCTTGCAACAACCTTCTTTCTCATTCTGAGCCTCAAATCCCCATCTGTATTACAGATGGTGCACCCTCCCAGAGTTCCTAGGCAGGGTGTGGGTACAGAGAAGGTTTGGACCCTGTGAGCGTGGCACAGCATGCCGAATGGTTGGCAGCCTGCAGGCAGCTGAGCTGATGCTGACATCAGGAAGAAAGGGCAAAGGAGATCCAGACGGGCAGTGGGCAAAGACACAAGGACTGATGAGGGTGTGAGGCTACAGGACCAGGAAGGCCTCCCTGGAGGAGGCGTGAGCGGGCAGTGAGTGGGAGAGGAGCTTCAGGGAAGCTTTAGAAACCAGACCGCTTGTGGGAAACAGGATGCCAAGGCCAAGAGGAGCCTCTAAACCTGGGTGAGGCCCTTCCCCATGGGTCCCCTGGGTGACAAATGCTGCTGTCCCTCCCCTCACTCTGCAGGCCCAGCTCTCCCACTAGTTCATACACTCCATGAGACTGGGGCTCCTCCCCTCTCCCTAAGATCACTACTGTCTTCAGCACTGCCAGGCACGCAATCAATCAGTGTTTGATAAATATTTGTGAATAAATGAGTGGCTGCCATCATGATTATTACAGCCCTCTCCCCATTACACAGACGGGAAAGTGGCTCGGCAAAGGAACCCCAAGCATCAGGCCCCAAGGCTCTCAGGGATGGAGCCCAGAATCAGGAGCTTCTGCCCGGTGATTCAAGTCATTGGCCAAGGGACTGAGAGCCAACAAAGGCAGAAGCTACGGGCTGCCCTGGCCCATCCACTTTACATGTGATTTCCCAAAGTAGCCCCCCACAAGGTGCCACCACCCTCCTTTAGGTCCCTTCTCCCTTCTTCAAAGAGAAAGTGGGGCTCATTAAGAAACAGTGAGTACCAGAAGTCACACAGCCAGTGGAGGCAGAAGCCTTCCTGTTCCAGCCTGGGATCCTATTACCTCATGGGATGTCTCTAAATGAGGGAAGCTGGGCTGAAAAACTGCGCTCTTTCCTGGCTTTGAGCCTGGGAGCGAGTGACTTCACCTCTGTACCTTGAGAATTTCCCACCTGCAAAAGTGGGCTAACAGCAGGTCTCACTACCCAGGGGGTGCTGAGCACAGGGCCCACTACGATAGGAGTTCCGCAGAAGCGAGTTGTTGTGATTGCCTGGGACAAGCTGGGGCCCAGATGGATGCGCGGGCGGCGGGCAGGCAAAGAGAGGCGGCTGTGAGGGCTGACGTCAAGCCCTCCATCCAGCCCTCCCTCCCTCCCGCCTGGATCAAATTCAGGTGACTAAGCACGCTGTGAGGGAGGTGGCTGGGGAGGCCCGAGGTTCCTGCCGCGTGTCCAGGCGACAGGGCCTGGTGCCGGAGCCTGTGTGTGCGAAGGCGCATGTCTGAGCGTGAGTGTGCCGAGTGGGGCTGAGGGCCAGGCACATCATCGGCGACTGTAGTGGGTCCACACCAGAAGCCCAGCTGTGTGACACAAACAGCCCTCAGTGTGACCATGTCCAAGCACACTCCTAGGCTGGTGTGTGTCTCTAAGTCTGCGCGTACATGTGCGCCAGCGTCAGGGGTGGGATCCAGCTGACTTTCCAGTCATCACACGTCCCACCATCCCGGGGATGCCTGCTGAGCTGGCCTGTGTCCCAGACAGAGCCTTGCCCTCCCCAGGGACTCACCCAGGGACTCACCCAGGGGCTTCCAGGGGGTTCCTATATACAGCCTCACTAGACAGCATTGCAGCTGATTAAGCAGATAATTAGGAGCCATGTGGGCAGACAAAAAGATGGACAGACAGGCTAGGACCCAGGCCCAGGGCAAGGGCTCCTATGGGCATGGGGAACCTCCCAGGGAACTGGCCCAGTAGGGTGGCCACGAATAGCCAGCTGCAGCCCCTGCCTTCCTGGGCAAAGCTCTAGTCCTGTCCTCAGGACTGGGCTGGGCTGCCAGGAACAAAGCAGGGGGCTTCCTAGAGAGTCCGGTTTCCTCAGACACAAGCCAGACCGATGGCCACTGTCCTGCTTACCCCAGGCCGTGGAAATAGGGGATGAGGCTGTGGTCACAGAAGCAGTTTGTACTTGAGCAATGTGAGACTGAAATATCTCTGTATCTAGAAGCCACTGAGGGAGCCCCAATATTTAAAATATAACTACACATGGGTCATCTGTGGCGGCGGGGGGGGGGGGGGGAATGGGCCGGCATTTATACACATTTGGGGCTCCTCTTCCCGGGCTGTGCCCAACCTGTCCAAGTACCTGCCATTCCCAGGCATTCAAGTTCCTGGCTTCAGATTCCAGCTTGGTCTGGTTTCTTCCTCCTCAGGTCACACCCCATCCAGCTACATCTCTCAGAAATAGAGGTCCACGATGGTTCAAGCAACCCTGCTTCAGGTAACCTCAGCACCAACCAAGCCTCACTCTGAGTCCTGGAAGGGTGCAGGAACCCCAGCACCAGGCTGAGGCAAGGGACCAGCTACTGTCCAGGCAAAGGACTAGCTGAGAGGGAAGGCTGCAAGGGGGAGGGAGAGGCCACCCAGGGCCCCGCAACATCCGCAACATCCGTGAGCTGCTTGCCTCCCTGTGGCCCTGTTTACGCTCCTGATGAGTGTCTGGATAGCCCTGGCAGAGGTGCCCCTCACAGCTCCTGCCTCTGCCTGGGATGACTCAGTCCCCTCGAGGGAGGCCCAGGAGTCTGGTGCCAAGTCATGCTAAAGGATGCCTGTTGCAAGCACATCCCCTCCCGCCATCCCTGGGGAGCCCCCAAGCTCAGAGGTAGGTTCTGTGCCTTCCTTGCCAAAGCTACTGTCATCTCATCCCTTGGGCCACCCACAGAGGCTGATGGTCTCCATGCCTCATCTCTACCTCTCATCCCACACATCAGGCCTGTGCACAGCCCCACTCCTCCTCTCCTTCATGTTCCTGGGCAGCTCAACTTTAACAGGACCCTGATTCAACTCTGCATCTTCCCCTAAACCTGCTCTTCCTTCTCTGACTCCCTTGCAGAGGTAGAATCTGCATGCTCCCTCTTCTTATTGGATCCAGGCCAGAAATCCCGAAGCCAGAGGGATCTTCTCCCCCACGCCCATCCCTGCTCTCCCACCCCACACCTACTCTCTACTCCGCTGCACCACTTGCAGCTTCCCTAACTGCAGGCACTGTTCTGTTGCCAGGCCTCTGTACAAGCTGTACCTTCTGCCAGGAACACACCTCCCTCTCCTTTGCTGCCTGGAGGACACCTCAGACACTGAGAGCCCTCTCTGATCTCTGCACTTCTGCTAGCTGAGCTCACCAAGTGGAACCCCTTCAAAAGTCCAGATTCTGACCTCCACTGTCCTGTCACTGCTTCCAGAATCACATCCCACCCCATCCCATCCTCCCAACCAGTGGGAAGGATTCATAACGTGCAAATAGGTGAAGAGTTCTCCCACGCCTGGCCTTCCAGAGCTTGGAATCTGGAGGACAGAGGAACAGGAGGCCCTAGCCTCAGACTGAGGCCTCAGAAGTCAGGGACATAGATTTCCGGGATGTAAATCAAGGCATTCATTCACGCAACAACTGTTCATTGAGCATCAGCTGTGCGCCAGGCGTGCTGCTAGGTGCTGGGAAACAAAGCAGTGAGGGGAAAAAAACAAAGTCCCTCCCTGCTTGCACAGTTTAATTTTTAATGAGGGCAGGAGGCAACAAACAAGAAAGCCTGTAGCTAGCATAGGACCTGTAAAGTGGCGCGCGCTGTGAGGAAAGCTACAGCGGTCAGGGGGACGGAGAACAATGGGCTGTGGAGGCCGGCTCAGTGCTGTCCAGAAAGGCCTTTCAGGTGTGGAATTTAAGCAGACATCAGAAGGAAGGGAGCAAGCCCACAGGCGCCCAGGAAAGAGCATGTCCAGCAGAGGGGCCCACAAGTGCGAATGCCACGAGTAGGGCAGGGTTAGCTCTGTTTTGAGGAACAGTAGAGATGGCCTGAGGAGAAGGCCAGTACACTGTGCTGGCCTAAAAACTGAACTCAGGGTCTTTGCACTGAGCTCTATCTCCAGACTTTTTTTTTTTTTTTTCTTAAATCCAGAATCCTTAGTGAGTCTCAGGAAGTCTCAGTAAGTTGCCCAGGCTGGACTCTTAACTGCCAATCCTCCCGTCTTGTCCTCCCAGCGTGCTGGGATTACAGGTGTGGGCCTCCACGCCTGGCCAGGGAAAGCTTTCTGAAGGCGGTGACATTGAAGCTGAGCGGGACTTCAAGATGGGGAGAGGATGAGTGTGCACACCGCTTCACAGAGAGCCCTTTCTTGGCTGTGACTCTGAGCATGGCTTGGGGGTGGGGCGGGGCCTTGTGGACAGAGACCAAGAGGCCTCACAGCCAGGGAAGGGTTTTGAGTGACTCAGTTGGATGAGGTTTAAAATGACTCTGGCTACTGTAGCAACTGGGAGTAGAAGACCACGGAAGAGAGGGAAGATCAAAGTGTGTGGACCTAGAGCAAGCTGGGACACAGTAGGTGCTCAATCTCCATGGGCTATGTGTTCAGGGCTTGGTGGGGGAAGGGGTGAACAGAGCCTCTTCTCAGGGATCCTCAAGGACACAAGCAGTCTCTCCCACAGTCCTGAGTCCACCTGACAAATGACAGCCACAAAGGAACCCACCATGGCACTGTCCTAGGACCTGTGAGACATTCTCCCTGCACACTCCAGCAACACCCCAACTCGCGTACACACATCCTTCCCCAAACAGGGGCACGCCCATGTCCGCGTGACCGGTCCTCACACACCACTCCACCCTGAAATGCGGCCCCTCTCACACACAGACACACTTGTGTCCACGTGACACACGCACACCCGCCTCCAAACACCACACATAGCTCCCCGCGCACGTGTGCATCCTCGGAGCCGCCAGTCCTGTGCCCACCCGGCCCCCGAAGCCGCAGCACCCGCCTCCGCCGGCCCCCCTCTCCGCCCCCAAGCCACGGGGAAGACTGCGCAGCTAAAGCCGCACGCCGCATCCGTCCCATTCATCACCCACGCCCTCAGCTCTCCAACCAAGACTCAAGGGAGGGTCGTGGGAGGAGCGCTCCGTGGAGATCCACACGTGGGTGCACCCGTCTGGGCCCACTCCGCATAGACACGGCCTCCACAAGAGCAGGGGCGGAGTGGGCAACGCGCCGGCTAGGGCGCAGCCCCGCAGACAAGAGCCGGAGAAGGGACGCAGTGTCAAAGGGCCCGCGAAGATGCGGTCCTGGTGACAGCTTAGACAGAACAGACTCTAGGTGACATCCCGCAGACCGGGCCACGCAGAGGAGGATCCCTCCTGGAGAAGGTCCCGCCACCTTTAGAGCCGCGGCCTCGCAGACCACCCCTCACCCCAGTAGACTTGGAGCGAGAGATCCTTCGGGTGTTCCAACTCCCGTCCCCCGCCCCCAGGTCCCCTGCCCGCTGGTCCCTACCTGGTCGCTGGGAGACAGTCTCCGCGGCCCGGCGGGCAGCTAGGCTCGCTCCCGCGGCGCGCGCTCAGCCCCGCCCGCCTCGCTGGGGCCCGGATCGCCGAGCTCAGACCGCCGGCGCCGAGGCCCCAGGCAGCGCTCGCTCCCCCGCCCGGCCCACGCTCATTGGTCAGACCAAGCGGCTCCCAGCACCGCCCAATCAGAGCCCAGGAATCCCGCCCCGTCTGGCAGGGGGCGGGGCCGAGAAGGGTGGTGCCTCGGGAGGGGCCTAGCGTCTGGGCCCGGCTTCGTCACGCCCCCGGCGCCCCCACACGGGCCGCCAGGGGTCCCCCGAAATCCCGCTGGCGTCGTCGCGGGCCCTTAGCTGGGCTTGAGGGGTGTGAGTGCTTCCGCCAAAACCTTTTGCCCCCCTCCCCTTTCCAGACCTAAGGGGAAAGAGCGCCCCCTTCCCCTCGGGGAGAGGCTTGGTGCGTGCTAGGGAGGCTGGATGGGCCACCAGAGCCCAGAGAAAGCCAAGGCCAGCCTGGGGGAGAGGCCTCGAACGGCAGACCCAGGAACTTAGCTTTCTGACCGGTGGGTGGCAGGGAGGCAAGACGAAGGTTTAGCAAAGCGCACCAAAGTCCAAGTTGGATTCATGCTTGGGGAAGGGCCCTGAGCAGGTGCCAGAAAACGCCTAGCTATGGCAAAAGGATGGGCGGAACCAACAGGACGAGGTGACCTCTGCGGTGGCTGTGCCGGGGTACTCTGTCCTTACCTGTCCCCTGGCAAGTGCATCAGCTCTTGATTCAGTCCTGCTAAGTTCATTACTTGGGAACCCCAACACCACATGCTTCACACAGAGGCCCAGGCTCCACACCAAACTTGGAGCCAGAAACCTGGAAGTCACCTGCAGCCCACTGCTTCCTGCCCCAACCAGTGCCTCTGAAATATCCCTGGAAGCTCTCCATATCTCTTGCCCTCTTCACCTTGCCTTCAGTTCAGGCCACCACCACCTTGCTCTGTGGCTGCAGCAGCCTGGTCACAGGCGTCCCACATCCTGCAGTCTCGCGTCCCACATCCTGCAGTCTCGCGTCCCACCCATCGTTCTTTACCTGGCAGCCAGAACAGACTTTCAGAAACACAGGTCCAACGGGGCCACTCCTGCTTGGGAATCTTCCATGGCTCACCAATGCCCTGAGAATAGGTCCAGGCAAGCCCTCCACAGCCTTACTCCCACAACCATCCATCTGCCTGACACCTGCCTGTCTTTCTGAGCCTTTCATTGCCCCTCTGTCGGGAAACTTTCCCCATGTCCTCTTCACAGTCTAGCATGGTCAGTAACCCTTTCTAAGAACTTGTACCTAGCACCTGTTTATCTGTCTGTCCCCCAGCTGGACTAGGAGCTTCTTGAGGGCAGGAGTTGTGTCTGATTCACCCATCACAGCTGGACATATTTCCTAGGTGCTCAGTAGATGTATGTTGATAAATAACCAACGGGATATGGCAACCAAGGGATTGGATATATGGGGCAAGAGTTCTGGAAAGAGGGCTGAGCCAAAGAGATAATTTTGTGTTTTTGCTGTTTGCAGTGATGGGAATCAAATCCCGGGCCTCATGTATGCTAATCAAGAACGCTACCACTGAGCTACACCCCTAGACCCGAAGGATTGTGAGAGTTCTCAGAAATGACCCATAATTGTAAATAGAGTTGTGAGAAAAGACCACTGAGAACAAATAAGGTCAACACTTGCTTTCAAGGGAGAGAGAATGTTGTACCAGAATTCTGATCTAGGTGACAGAAGATTTCTTATATAAGCTTCAGGGAAGACGATCCTTGGTTGACAAGACAGTCCTGCTCCACAAAGGCCTCCACAAAGATGTGGCTCCTTCTGCTCTGCTTCAGCAACCTCTAGGTGAGGATCTTTTCCTCCTGTCTCAGAATAAGGGGCCAGGGACTGGAAGAATAGCTCAGCTGTTAAAGCACATGCCTAGCAAGTGCTAAGTACCCAGTTTTGATTCCTGAGTACCACATAAGCTGGGCATGGTGGCACATGCCTGTAATCCTAGCCCTCAGGAGGCTGAGGCAGGAGGATTGCCGTGAGTTCAAGGTCAATCTGAACTACATAGTGAGCACAGAGCCAGCCTGGAATACAGAGCAAGACCCTGTCTCCAGACATCACATATGTATTCCAGGTAGTAGGAGTGTGAAAAGGATGAAAAAGAAGAGGGTAAAGGATCTGCACCAACTTTCTTTTAGGGGAAGTTCCCAGGAAGTATTACATGACATTTCCTCAGTGTACCCCATTAGCTTGATCTTAGTCACATGACCAGATCCAGTTGCAAGACAATAAGAAACACACTTCCATTCTAGGCAGGCACATGCTCAACAAAAGAAGCAAGGGTGGTCTCACCATAGGACAATGTGTGCCTAGGTACAACTGGTGACTCTCCCACTGAGTAGGTGAGTAAATTGGGGGCCAGAAGATGACTGTGTGCCAGCTCACTTTGCCAGGTATCTTACCCAATCCAGCAGAGGTTCTCATTATAGCTGACTCACGGAGGAGCCATGCAGAGTGAAGCACCTCACCCAAGGCCACACAGTGAGCTGCGGCAGAGCTGCAGTGGGGCTGTTTCCCCTGCCCACCAGGCTGGCTGAGAAACTGGGAGAAGGTAGGTCCCAGAAGCTGTGGAAGGAATCTTTGCACAAGGATGGCTAGGCCCATGGTGTCAGATGCTGACACGCCAAGCGAGATGCAGGCCAGAGTGTTCGCTTGTATTTAGCCGCAAGGACTTTGCTCATGACCTTGGCAAAGGCATCTGGAAGTGGTAGGGATGGAGGCCAATTGCAGAGGGAAGTGTGAACTGGCCTTTTGGGAGGGGCAGCATGAAGGGAGAGTGGGCAGGTCTATAGGGGTGTGGGCGAGGCCAGGACGGGTGGAGGAGGAGAAGCAGCACAAGGGGTGGGAGAGAGGTGACAGGCTTGGCCAGGAAAGGGTAGCATGCAGGCGAGGGGGCCATTCTGCTACTGGGGGGAAGGGGCCAGGAGGTGCAAAGTAAGTGGGTGTGGAGAAGGAAGGGAGGGCAGGGAGCTCCCGTGGGGAGGCGCTAGCCCACGCGCTGTGATCTCGTAGTAGTCACTAGCCTTGTATACCTATTTAAATGAATTAAAAGTAAATAAAGTGAAAACTACTCCACTGATGCACTGGCCACAGTTCAAGTGCCTAGAAACTCTACCTGGGTGTAAATCCAGTCTCGGAGGTCACAGCCACAGCAGAATCCCTGGGCAATCTTTCCATGCTGTCTGCAGTTAACACTCTCTGTTAGGGCTTAAATAAGAAGTATCCTCCCAAAGATTCATGTTTTCAGGGCTTGATTCCCAAGGTAGAGATGTTCAGAGGTGGCGCCTGGAGAGGAGACTGGGTCATGTGGCACTAACCTCGTCCATACATTAACCCATTGGTGGGGGCCCAGCTGACTGGCCTATCAGGAGGGGGCCCACTTGGGGGGAGTGGTTAAAGGAGTGTGGCCCTGGGGTATCTGTTCCCCAGCCCTTGTCTCTCTGCTTCCTGGCTACCAGAGGTGAACAGCCTTCCTCCACCTTGTCCTCCTGCTGTGGTCTGCCTTGGAGTCAGCTGATCATGGACTTAAGCCTCTGAAACAGTAAATCAGAATTAATCCTTCTCCCTCCAAGTTGTGTATGTCAGATATTTTGTCAGCTGACTGAGAACCTTCCTTCCCTCTTTGCAGTCTCTGAGATCCTGCTCCTAGGACAGCCAGTCTTTTCTTCACCCCTGTTTTGTGAGGCCACCCAGGGTTCTCTATGTGTCCCAGTGCCAGGCCTCTCACAGCCACAGGAGGGGCCGGTGGAGGAGGCGGGGAAGATCACTGATGTTCAGGCTGTGCGGGGGCGGCAGCCCATGGGCTGGTGTGAGCTGGCCCCCCACTCCCCTTCCCCGCCAGGCCCAGGACATACGAGTTGGCTCACCACTAGCCACCCGCAGTGTTTGCTCAGCTCTGCCCTTCACTTCACCCATGGGCACACTGAGCTTCAGAGGGGTCTGGAAAGAAAACGAAGAAGGCAGATGTCCATCCTCATCCCCTTTATTGTGAATTATGCTTGCTTTCCCCAGGCTTGTGTTCTGACAGGGCCAGGCAGGCCACGGGAGCTGGGGCTGGGGCCACAGGTACAGAGCCAGAATTCAGCTCAGGCTCCATTGCACCCCGAGATAGCTGAGTAGGGGTTCGTGGCTAGAAGGGTTATTGGCCTGGCACACTCAGGAAGAAGCATTTCCCCCTGCAGGAGACACATCAGGGACCATGTGTCTCTGCTTAGGCGTGTAGGTGTGTGCAGATGATTGTGTTTGCAGGGCCCAAGCTGTTCAAACACACAGCTTGGACAGAGGGCTGTGTGTGGCTGGGGGAGGGGGAGTGGTGTGTGCGTGTAGGTGGATATGCACACAGGAGTGTGTGCATGAGTCACTGTGTGGCACACTGAGCACTAGCTTGAAGACCCATGCATCCCTGCTCAGTGCTTGCAGCCTCAGGTTATGCAGGCCCAGGGCTAAGTGAGACCCCTTTCAGGAGCTCTGAGTCAGCAAATTCTAGGACAGCAGTTCTTAAATAGAGGTCCCAAAGTGACTTAGGCATTTACTACTCACACAGATTACATGGCCCCCTAAGAGCCTCCTACTTAGAAGGTCTGGGGTGAGCCAGGCACCCGCTCTGTTGAAAAGTTTTCCAGGGAAATCCTAAGGCCGAGCAGAAACAGGGATCAAGACAGCATGCCCAAAAGAACCTCTGCAATGATGAAGTTTTTGTGGTGTCCACTACCGCAGCCACTGGCCACATGTGTCTACTGGGCAATTGAAATGTGGCTAGTTCCATTAAGGATTCTTTATTTATTTCATTCCATTTAAATTTATTTAAATTTAAATAGTTGCAGTGTAGTGGCTGCCATGTTGGAGATCACAGATCTAGAGAAACTGAGGCAGAGAGAAGGATTATGAGTGTCCCTTGAGTGATGAGCACAAAGCTAGGGTACAGGTGCTTGGTGGTGCCCAGCTTGGGTGCTCAGGATGGAGTGGCTGAGATCGAGAGTGAGGCTCTTTTAGGGGAGCAGAGTTAGAGCCTGTGCTGAATAGCACAGGTCTTTCTTAGTGTCCACCCTGAGCTGTGAGAAAACTGGAGTATGCCTGGCTGAGAGGACAGGAGACTCCCTGGGGAGACCCCTCTGTCCTGTCTGGGACCCCCAGGGCCCCAGCCTTTAGCCTCGTGCTATAACCACTGAGGTGTCAGGGGCTGAGGTCAAGAAGTCCTCATGTTCTCCTGCAGGCCCAAGGTGGAGCTCGTGGCTGCAGGGTCACGTTCCTCCTGTGTGTACATAGGGGGACACACAGTCAGCCCTGGAGAAGGAACCCCCCCTACCCTTGACACACAGGCTCAGGGCTTTGAAAGGCCAGCCCCAAGGGTTCTCTTACCGTCCCTGGCCCCATATCCTCTGCGTACTTGAACTTCTTCTGTTTGTAGTAGTGCCTCTTGGGCAGGATATGGAGCAACAACAGATCACAGAGAACCGTGGCCTGGGGCAGGGAGAGGCACGGGTAGGGTGCAGGAATCCAGGAAGGATACAGAGCCTTCCATGGCCCTTTATGGGCTTCACTGACTGTGGAGCCCTGGCTGAATCACCTGCTGAGCAGACTCCATTCTACCCAAGTTCCTATCATCCATAACTGTAGATGCTTAAAGGGAAGTGTGCAGACCTCAGTCTTCTGGAGGGCATAGTGAGGCACTGTAAGACCGTTGGGGGGACCAAGGTGGCCTGGTCCCCTCTCTATCCTGCCCCAGCTCTGACCCTTGGTTTCCCCAGATATACTGGGTATCTAGAATGATGGGGTAGGCAGCTGCCAGCTCAGTAATGATGAACAATTATGAGCTAGTTTTTGAAGAGGGACTTGCAGCCACTGAGATGTGGAAGAGGATGGGCCCACCCCAGCACAGTGACCTGGTTTTCCCAGCACCAGCACTTACCACCCCAAAGATGCCAATACCAGAGCCAATGGTGGTCATTGTGGGGATGATGTCAAATTTCCCAGCCTGGTGACAGGGACAAGGGGAAAGAAAGGTTAACAATCAGAAGGAGACCCGTTGGAAAAGGCCAAGCCTGGCACAAGGAAAGCTTCCCACCTCTCCCTTCAACTGTAAGCTCCCTGAGGCTCAGACTCTCTGGTTCTGGCTGCTGATCAGAAGACTTAGTCTTTGACCTTGGCTCTGCCTTCGCAGATCCAGGGAGTTTGTGGGGAATGATAGACGCTAGCTTCAGAATCTTATCCTGGATGTCACCTTTGCCCCATCTGTCCCTAGAAGTGGACTTGCTGAGCAAGCCCCTTTCTACCCAACTTCTTACAATCCATCACTATAGAAACTCAAAGACAAGTATACATCTTAGCTGCCATCCCCACACACTGGACACTCACCTTGCCATCCACTAGGATGTCAAAGCGAATCCCAAACACCTTAAAGAGGTGACGGCGGTTGGTCCCATTCTCCACAAAATGCCTGGCAAACCTTGGAGGAGGGATGAGGTAGCAGGAGAGGATTGAAGACCATCTCCAGGGTCACAGTATCAGGGACAAGTATCCCTTAGAGGTCCCTGTACACAGCACCATCCCCCCAGTATTGCCAAGAGGAAAACGCACAAGCCTTGATGAGCCCTCATACTGACTCCTGCTGTTGGCCATCACCTCAGCCAGGGCTGGCCAGGTGGGCCTCAAGAGGACTGTACCCATCAGTGGGCAATTCAGGCCCCCCAGGTCTTGTTCCCTGTGGGACCACCCACTCAAGATGGGAGCAGCCCAAGTTCCCCTGTTCTCATCTAGGGTGACTGTGCTCAGCCCCTTGGAGCTGTGGGAGCCAAAAAAAAAAGCCAGTGGGACTCTGAGGAAGGATGCACTAGTAGGGGCCAGGTAGGCACCTGAAGTTGAAGCCTTTAGACAGGTTTTTTTCCTCATACAGCCCATGGAACTCATAGATGGGTTTGCAGTGTCGCACATTCCAGTCCAGGTCACAGTTCCAGTCGATGGTGATGCCAACCACCCCGCCCTGCCAGGGAACACAGGTTGTAAATGCTGTGATTTTAGGACCAAGAAATGCTTGTCTTATAGCTGAAACCTTCCTGCACTCTCTCAAAGAGAACTTGAGGAGGGAAGATCACAAGGTGAAGCTTACTCTGGGCAACTGAGCAACGACCTTGTCTCAAAACATTAAATAATAATAATAATAATAATAATAATAATAAAAGAGGAGCTGAGGATATAGCTGAGTGGTAGAGCACTTGCCTAGCATGCAAGAGGCTCTGGGTTTCATCCTCAGTGCCACAAAAATAAAATGATAAAATAAAAACAAGTAGCAGGACATCAGCATAAACACAGGCAACAAGGTCTGCCCACATCCATCCATTGTAGACACTTTCTCTAGGATAGATCCAAGCCAACTCCTTCTGGGGGCACGCCTGGCCCCAGGTGCCCCATTGACAGGAGACAGGCTCATAGGTACACTGGGATGGCACTGAGAAGGCTTTAAAAGACTACATTTGTTTATTTGTTTGTTTTTAGAAAGGTTCCCCCTCTGAAGTCCAGGTTGATCCTGAATTCACTATGTAGCCCAGGCTGACCTTCAATTCATGACAATCCTCTTGTCTCATCCTCCTGAGTGCTGGGATTATAAGTGTGCACCGCCATTCCCAGTTTATGTGGTGCTGGGGAATCGAACCCAGAGTCTTGTGCTTGCTAGGCAAGCACTCTAACCAGTGGGCTACACCTCAAGCCTCATGTGTGTGCATACGTGTGTGTGCGTGTATGTGTGCATGTCACTGGGATCTAACCCAGGGTCTTTAGTCTGAACTACATCTTTAATACATTTTTATTTTTCATTTTGAGACAGGGTCTCACCAAGTTGCAGAGTTGCCAAGGTTGGACTCACACTTGCCATCTTCCTGCCTCAGCCTCCCACCGTGCTAGGATTCCAGGCCTGGGCCGCTAGGCCCAGCTCTGAAAAGCCTCTTTTGGGCAGTACCTTCTCAGCCAGGCTGCCGAAGT
The DNA here is from genome assembly GCA_004027205.1 of Ctenodactylus gundi. Classification (NCBI taxonomy): domain Eukaryota; kingdom Metazoa; phylum Chordata; class Mammalia; order Rodentia; family Ctenodactylidae; genus Ctenodactylus; species Ctenodactylus gundi. The sequence goes on along the minus strand of PVKB01004953.1, from coordinate 92,774 downwards.
CCTGGCCTGACTGCTGCACCACGTAGCCGAGTTTGAAGAGGGGACACAGCGGGTGCAGAGTCTTGTGATAGAGGCAGGTCTTCATGTAGGAGGCATTCACCTCCTCCACCAGGTTGCGCCTTGGGGGCAGAGGAGCTTGGTCCCAGCCGTGTGCCAGCTGGGTGTGCCCACCTTGCCCCTAATATTTATACCCTCGTGGGCTCCACAATGCCCCCTCAGCAGCCCATCCCTGGGACCCAGCCTGGGCTTCTGCCCCTAGAATAAAAGCAGTAGAAGCGAAGGGAGACCGAGAGGGAAGAGGACAGCTGGCTCAGATTCTGGGAACCGTCTGTGTTTCCTGCCCACATTTCCCACGAACCTGTTGACCTTGAAGCGTGGAAAGCTGATGCTGTTCTTGATGAAGAGAGTGAAGTTCTCGGCCTCGCGGAGAAGGGCGGGGCTGAGGGAGACCGCATTCACTCACTGTCCCCCAGAGTTTCCCTCGTGAGCCCCACAGAGCTGAGCTTGAGGGGCGCGAGAGCACACAGGATCCTCCTGCAGCCTTGCATGGCCAGGAGCGCTGCAGTGGTGAGCTCACAGGCTCTGAACAGCAGGGGACTCTGGGACCTGGGCCGCACAGATCGGGCCACGGTGGGGTCAGAAGCGGCAGGAACGATCCTTTCCAGGCCATGGTGCGCCTGTGCCTGCCTCTAGCTCCCTGACAGGATACCGCGTTTCTTACCTTGGGATGTTGTCATCCACTTCCACAGGGCACCAGCCAAAGATCTCACATGTCTGTATAGTGTCATTGAAGGCCACACACTTGCCCGTGCGGATGCCTGGAGCAAGGAGGAACCCTTGTACCCCCCAAGCTGGGAGTGCAGAGGAACCCCCCTCCCGGGCACTGAGAAGAAAGAGCCTGAGAACAGGAATACGGCAGAGTGCCGGGCAGGGCAGCCAAGCCAGAGTGGCAGAAGGAGAGAACAGGACAGACTGCCCAGTGGAGGGCAGCCTGGCAGGACAGGTGGAGAGGGAGCAGGTGCGTGCCCAGGAGGACCTGGAGCTGGAGGGCCCGAGGCTGGCCTTACCTTGGGCCTTCCTTTCTGCCTTCCCTGGGATGCAGCCACTGTCGTCCTTACACGTGCCCCCCTCTGGGTGCTGAGGGAGGGGAGAGCCACTGGCCCCAGGCCCCAGGGTGCTGTTCTGAGAAGAACCCCTCCCCACCCCCAGAGCCCTTGAGAAGGTATGGCGTGCCTCAGATTCTGGGTGACTTCTGCTCAAGCCTTCCCCCAAGTTCCCACCCCTTTGGGTTCACATGCAGGTGGAGAAACTAGGCGAGGGGGAGCCCTAAGACTGAGCATCCAGGTTGCCACACAGCTGGAAGAAGGCTGGCATTGCCAGTGGTAGACAGTCACTCTGCATATCTGTGCCTGGCATTCTGCCATGGGTCCTGCAGGAGGCCTGCCTAGCTTCACCCCAGGGGCCCAAGGAGAGGCCTTTCCCAAGTGATTGTCCCCTGTGGGCCTGAGGGTGGAGCAGGTCCTTACCTCCGCACAGTAGTCTTGAGTCTGCTGGGGAGTCACAATAAAGTTGGTCATGACTACAAAGGAGCTGTCCCCCTGGAAGTGAGAGAAGGGTGTGACAGGGCTCCAACGGTTCTGAGGACTCAAACAGTGTTCCCACAGCTCCCTGGAGTCTGCCAGACACCCCACGGCCTCTGCACCCGACCATGCCACAGTGTGATTGATGATAGCCCCAGCTCACCGTTAGGGAAACTGAGGTCCACAGAGAGCAAGAAACCCGACAGGCCACTCAGGAAGGTGGGTCAAAGCCCTCACCTGCCCAAGCCAGGCCCTGGGGGAGGAGATGCACTGCGGTCAGCCCACCTGTGCTGGGAAGACGTAGTCAGCCGCGTCCCAGACCCGGGAGTCAAAGCCCTGGAGCTCGGCCACGGCCAGGCCCTTGAGTTTCACCGACACACTGCTGATGAGCCCGCTGGAGGTCTGGTAGCCCTTCTCATAGACAAACACCCACCTATGGCAGTGGGGGACAGAGAGGAGTTACAGCTCCAGCTGGATGAACCATTCAAGAGCAGCAGGTGGCTGTGCGGGTCTCCACCCTCCCTGGTACCCACAAGACCTGGCATGCTTTCCCTTTGCCCTCCCCAGCTGCATCTCCTAAACTGAAGGACAGCCTCCCCTGACTCCCCTGCTGGCCTCTGCTGACATTTCACCATCTTTCATGTTAAGAACAAAAGTTCCCAAGGAGGAGACCTACTAAATGCCCACTCCAGAGCCTTTCTCAAAAGTCAAGGTTTCAGCCAGCCTGCTAGAACCCCACCCTCCTTCCTGGAGTGCTCCTTCTTCCTAAGCTCCTCCTCAGAGAAGAGCAAAGCGTGTGGCCTTGGAGTCTGGCCGTGGGCACCAGCATATTTGAATCCTAGTTCCATTTCTCATTGGCTGTGATCTAGGGTAAGCTGTTCAGTCCTCTGTGCCTCACTTTCTCATTTATAAAATGGGAATGATGACAGTGCTTGTTGCCTGTGGTAGTCAATGCATGAAAAGTCTTTGGGCCAGGCTTACAGAGCAGCTCTATAGATGTCAGCCAGTATTACTATCTCAGCCATGCTGGGGGTCCCCAGGAAGGGGACAGAGAAGAACAAAGGTTGGGGGAGTGACTCTTTGAAAGGCTTAACATTCCTCCCCTTGCCTGGGCCCTGGTGGGAGTGGCTCAGGCTGGAGGCCCCCAGCTTCTTGAGGAGGTTGTGGCTTTCCATTACCAGCCCTGGGAACTCTTGTCCTATTGGGTCCCCCATGTTTGGTCTGAAGGACTTGGTGGAGCTGACTTCTCTCCCTCCCTCCTCCATGTACCCAGAGTGGGCACATGACCAAGGCTTGCCAGTCAATGTTCCACCACCTTGGCAACAGGAACGGGCACAAGGAAGGGCACATTACCGGGAATCATCACAATGAAGCCAGGATTTTCTGGGAACTGCTAGAAAAGAAACATCTCCTTTACTAGGTGGCTAGTCCCAGGTGGCGGCAAGACTCAAGCCATGGTTAGTCATTGTTATGGGTGAGATCTGTAGTGTCCCCCAAAAGCCTCATGTATATGGACGCTGTTAATAGGTGGGGCCTAGTCAACGGGGACAGAGCACTGGGGCTTGATCCAGAGGAGGCAGATCACGGGGCAAGACCTGGAAGGGTGGCTCCGCCCTTCCTCCCTTGTCTTGGCTCCGTGTCCGAAGTGCTGCAAACAGCTCTTCTGCGACTCTTCCTCCTACTGTGCGCCCCCCCATCTGCCCCTCTAGCTGCCCAAAAATGGACTGAGACTTTGATTGAAACTGAGCTAAAATAAATCTTTCCTCCTTTAAATTGTGAATGTTATGTACAAAAAAGTGACAAAGACAGTCATGATCCAAGAAAGCGCAAGCCTGCGAATGAAGCCACCCTGAGGAAGACCAAGACAGGACGGAGAGGGACCCTACGCCTGACAATGTTGGCTGAGCACCTGGATCCAGCTCAGTCTGAAGCATGACTGAAAAATCTACTTCTGGGTTTTTCAGTTACGCACGCTAATAAGTTCCCTTCCTGTATGCAAACCAATTTGGGGTGGTAGATTTCTGCTCCTTACAAAAGAAAAAGTCCGAGATGACACTTGTCTCCAGGATTGGGCCTCTTCACAAGAAACACTTCGCATGGTAGATTCAGGGGCATGAGTGCATGTCGCATACCTGTATACCTCCAGGGAAAATCTAAGGTGTGCCATTCCTCATCCATCCCTTATTCTACCCCGAGTTCACCTGGTCAAGCAGAGTTCAAAACCATCACTCCCCCATCCTGTGCCCCAGGGCTCTGGGATGGTGACCAAACTCTCCAGACCTCTTAACCCCAGTCACTGCGTTCTCTGCAGGGCTGTCCTCATCCCAGGCTCCAGGAGAACAGCCCCCCAATGTCCTCTTTTCCCATAGTCCACCCCTTTCTCCAAACCATTCACTCAGACTGGATTTGCAACCTCCTCCCTCCAGCGGCTTAAGCACGGTCACTGCTGCCCCCTGGAGGTCTCAGACAGCAACCGCCCATAATTCTGAGTCCTGAGCCTGTCACCCTCCTCCAACTTTTACAGGAAGAGGACAGCCCCCTCTTCTCACCTTTGCAAGTGTCTTCTCTCATAAAGGCCTCTGGCTCAGCATCTAAGCACGAAGGAGCTGCTATGGGGAGGGGAGTGTTCCGTGAGCTCCCTGGGAGAGGCCTCCGACCTCCTCTTGGTGTCACTGTCCCCACATCCCAGCAGTATCTTCTTCTGCCCAACACCAACCCCATTCTTCATGTCACAGGTGGGGAAACTGAGGACTGAGGAAGTGCCACTCTCAAAGGTGAGAGGTCCACCAGGCAGCAAATTCCAGGCTGAGCCACTCTCACAGGACTCTGCCAGCTTCCACGAGCAGCACCGGCGCCAACATGTCCCCCAGGAGTCAGGAGCCCTTCCCACCCACCAAAGACAAATGCAGGCTTTCCAGGCTGTGTCTGTCCCAGGGCAGCCGCTCTTAGGGGCCAAAGGGAAAAGTCAAATCTGGTATTAGTGACCTCAGTTCTGGTAATAATAGAATGACCGTGGCGCCAATCCTGCCCCTCCAGAGCCAGGCCCTGACGTGGCCTTGTGATCTCCACCCTGGGAAGGTCAAGAGAGTCTGAGGTCAAAGATACTGGCATCTTCCAAAGTCCCTCCCCTTCCAGAAATAATCTTTCCCAGTCTTTTCACCTCTCCTGGGCTTTTGCTGTCTTGGAAGAGGCACATGGTGGAATGGACCAGGTCCAGGTACAAACCCTGTCTCTTTCCAGCTGTGTGGTTTCAGGCTAGAGACTAAACCTCTCTGACACCTGATTTTCTCAGGAAAACAGAGGCAAAAGAACTTACCTCAAAGATGCTGTCATTCAACAAATAGTTGGTGAGGCCATGTACCCATTCCTATGCTGAGCCCCACAGAATCCAAAACATTGGGAGAAGTGTGTATAATCTCTCTCTCTTTCTCCCTCTCTCCCTCCTTCCCTCTCTTCCTTTCTTTCACAGTGCTTGGAATTGCTCCCAAGGCCTCAGGTATATACTCTACCACTGAGCTACCTCATTGGCCCTTTATATATTTTTATTTAGAGATAATACCTCACTGAATAGACCAGGCTGATCTCGAACTTGTGCTCCAGGTCCTGCCTCAGCCTCCTGAGTATCTGACAGTACAGGCATGTGCCACCACACCTGGATTAGATGAGTTCTATTAAACAAAGGTAGCACTGTGCTTGGTGCACAATGGGCGCGAGAAAAGTAAAGCCTCTCATTTCTGTGGTTTCCAGTGTTCCTTCACTAGTTTCTTTTCCATGTCCAGACACCCCCACACCCCTGGCTTCCATTCTTAGCCTTGGCAGAGCCCCATGTAAACTGTCATGGATATGCTGAGTTCCCCAGATTTCTATCTCCCCCGACATTCAATCCCACACATTCATTTAGTCATTTAACAAACATTTATATATCAAGCCCCAATTATATGCCAAGCACTTTTCTAGACACTAAAAATACAGAAGTGAACAAAACAAACACAAATCCTAGCTCAGGGAGCCTATATGAATGTGTGTATTACCAGCCACTTGGTGACATAGGTTCCTGCCCTGTCCCCAGATTCCTGCTAGACATATCACAGGTACCTCACTGTTTTGGAAAACAGTGGTGCATTTCCTCAAAAAGTTAACTGCAGAATTCCATTTGACCCAACATTCCCACTACTAGGTATATACACCCAGGAGACATAAGAACATACGGGCACACATACATTTAGGGCAGCATTGTTCATAAGAGCCAAGGAGTAGAAAAATGCAAATGCTCATCCACAGGTGAAGAGATAAACAAAATATGGTATATCCACTCAATGGAATAGTACTCAACCACAAAAAGGTGCTGATGCAGTTACAAACAGCATGGATGACTTTGGCAGCAGTATGAAAAGTGAAAATAAGCCAGAAGGCTGAGGAAATAGCTTAGCAATTACAGTGTTCGTAAGCTGGGAGTAGGGGTACCCGCCTAAAAATCCCAGGACTTAGGAGGCAGAGGCAGGAGGACTGCCATGTGTTCAAGGACAGCCTGAGCTACATAGTGAGTTCAGGACCAGCCTGGTCTACAGAATGGCATCTTGTCTCAAAAAAAAAAAAAAAAACTGGAGGAATGGCTCAGCGGTTAAAGCGCTCACTTAGCAAGGGCTAAGTCAAGTGCTAAGTACCCGAGTTCGATTCCCCAGCACCTCATAAACTGGGCTTGGAGGCGCACGCCTATAATCCCAGCCCTCGGGAGGCTGAGGCAGGAGGATTGCCCTGAGTCCAAGGCCATCCTGGGCTCCCTAGTGAGTTCAGAACCAGCTTGGACTACAGAGAGAGACCCTGTCTCAAAAAAAAGAAAAGAAAAGAAAAAGAAAAAGGAAAAAAAAGAAAGAGAGAAAGAAAAGAAAAAAAAGCCAGACACAGAGGGAGCAGATACATGATTCTATTTATATGGAGTGCACAGATTAGGAAAGTGAGGAGGGGAGGAGGGGACTAGCTGCTAAAGGCTACAGGGTTTCTTTGTAGAGCAATGAAAGTATTCTGGAATGATCTATGGTAATGGTGTGCAACATCATGAGTACTAAAAACAAAACAAAATTTTAAAAAAACGCTCACATATTTGTGTTTTTTAAGACTGAAGTCTGCATAAAACCCTGGGTTCTATTTTCATCATCATTATATATGATAAAAGAATGATTAATATGGTGTATGAAATCAATCACAATGCAAAGTACTAATCACCACACACACACACACACACACACACACACACACACACACCACACACTACAGAACTTGTTTCTCCTACATCCTTTGTTTCTTCCCACAGAAGAGTCTGGACCAGGCTAGACACACAACTCCTTCAATTAGGCCATTCCACGTCTTTTCCCACAATGATTGGCTGTGGAATGAGCACATGACCCAATCCCAGCCAATAAGAGTCACATGTGAGACTTCTGCTGGAACTCTGGAGGAAGGAGTGGCTCTTGAGCCTCAGGGGTGGCTAAGTTGTTAAGATGTCATCCTAAAGCGGCTAGTGGACATTTTGCCACCATAAAGGCAGACAGTCTGCCTGAGAATGATGCCGGCACAGAGAAAAGCAGAGCCGTGAAGACGATACGGATCCTGGGTAGCAGCATTTGGGAACCAAAGCCAGACCAACCCAAACTCCTCACTGCCCTATAGATCTTTGTGTCCCACACGTGTTGGTCACCTTCCAATGCTGGGCCAGAATGCCTGACATACCTCACAACTTTGAGGAAGAGGAATTAATTTTGGCTCAAGGTTTTAGAGGTTTCAGTTCATGATCCGCTAGCTCTGAGGCAGAAACATCACGGCAGAAGGGCATCGCGGAGAAAGGCTGCCCACCTCGTGGCCCCCAGGGCACAGGAACAGAGGTGAACGGCCAAAGAAGAGGAAGGGGCTGGGGCTGGGGCGTAGCCTCAAAGGCACGCCCTAGGGACCTCTTTCCTCTGGTGGGGCCTCACCTTCCGACAGCCTGGGCAGGTGCACACTCACCCATGGGTGAGCCCTATCACGAAGCTGATACCTCACTGTCCGGTCACTCTGAATACATGTGAGGCTGTTGGAGAACATTTTAGATCAAACCATAACACTGTCCCCTAGTCAAGGAGTAACCATTCAGGCCTGAAGCCCACATTGATTTTTTTGGTTATATTAACCAATCAATCTCCCACTCTTCTTTTTAAATCTAGGTTGATAGAGCTCCTGCTGTGGGACCAAAGGCATGTTAGCCATCTCTTCCTCAGCTCCTCCCTCTCCTTCCGGCCACCTTGTGCCCCGCCTCGGTCCCCAGGCACAGCACTGGACGTGGAGAAGACGCTACACAACTCTGGATAGTTTCTCCCAGTGATAATGCATATGTATTCTTTTTTTTTTTTTGAGGCAGGGTCTCGCTCTGTGGTCTAGGCTGGTCCTAAATTCACTTCAGAGCCCAGGCTGGCCTTGGACTCCCGCAATCCTCCTGTCTCAGCTTCCTGAGTGCTGGGATTACAAGCGTGCGCCACCAAGCCCAGCTTATGTGGTGCTGGGGAATTGAACTTGGGTACTCAGCACTTGGCTTAGCGCTTGCTCAAGCGCTTTAACTGCTGAGTCATTCCTCCAGCCCTGTATATGTATTCTTAGCCCTGACTGGTGCACTAGGAATCTACCCAACGAGTTCCGAATATGTGTTTTCAAGAGGTCTGCATGGGGGCACAGGGGACAAGTAATGACTGAGGTGAGAAGAGGCCCACATGGGTCAGAGAAAAAGCCAAGAGCAGATCTTCCCAGCCTGTGGCTTCCAGACCTTTGTATATGACTGGGTCCCCAGGCTTCGCTCCCCAAGGTCATTCACATATCCCCTTGCAGACTACCCCTATGTTATAGCCAGATCTTCCTTCTCCTTCCCCAACCAGAGCACCCCAGGCAGAAAAATGTCCCAGCACTTCCCTGGCATGGGCCTGTTAGTCACACATGCAGCTTCACTGCCTACAAACCTCCAGTGACAGAAAACTCATCACTTTCCTGGAGACAGCTGATAAGCACTTCATGTTGAACCACAAGAGGCCCAGCCTTCCAGAGCCTCAGGCCCTCTGGCTACCTTTGCCTTGGACTTTTCAGAAGAGGATGACCATAGAGACCACAACCTGTTTCCCTCCTTGGAACCTGTTCCACCTCTTGGCATCTCAGCCTCTCTTCTGTCTCAGGAACTGTCTCTATTCCTAAGTCTCAGGGCCGCCTTCATTTGAGTCATGCCCCTCTCTGCCTGCCTTGCAGTGCCCACAGGACCAGGCATCAAACAGAAATCTAGAGGAAGAGGGAAGGGGTCCCTAAAGCAGAGTCCGTCTCCTTTCAGAAAGTGGAAATAATTCTACTTTTTGATTCTACTCGTAGAATCGCTGGGAAACTGAGTCCTGGGATGCCAAAATTTGGGATTTAGATCAGAGCTGCAATCTGCAACTGGAAGCTCCTAGTTGCAGGGGTCGATGCAGCTCTATGAAGTGGCCAGAGGAGGGCGACAGAGACAGCAGGAGCCTGAGAAGCCTGGGCTAGGCGGGTGGAGCAGGAATGCCTGGGCCAGAGACCCTGCCTCGGGGCTCTACTTAAGAACTTCGGCAGATCAGTGCCTCCCTCTGAGGATGTTTCCTTTTAGGGATAACAAGGCCAATTTTGGAGGCACGCTGCTGGTTCAAATCCTAGCTAGCACCTCACCAGCTGCGAGACACCGCTGAAGCCCTAGGCTTCTGAGTCCCACTGACATTGAGAAGGGCCACATGTTTGGAAACGGAGAAGACTAACTTGGGGAGAGAAGAAAGGAAAGAGGGAGGTAAGGAGTTCGCCAACACTACAGGCACACACTCAGGGCTGGACGGCAGCTTGGTGGGGTACGGGGCACACCCAGCAGCAGGAGGGCAGAGGAGGGATCGTTCCTTCTACTCTGATGATCTGGACCTAACCCAGAGAACCCTGCTGTCGCCCACAGCCACTAAGGAAGGCCAATGTATTCCCAGCCTTTTCAGCTGCCGGCCAGTCTGGGCTTACGGGGGCATGCTGTCTTGCCCTGAGCATCAGAAGTAAAGCTAATGGTAGACTTCCATGTCCCGCCTGTGCCTAGCATGCCACCACTGTGCCCACAAAGAAGTTCTCCAGACCTTGTAATGGTGGGAAAGAAGGAGGCCCAGGACTGGAAGACTAGCACAGCAGTTAGAGCACTTTCCTAGAGAGCACAAAGCCCTGAGTTCGATTCCCCAGCACCACATGAGCTGGGTATGGTGATGCATGCCTATAATCCCAGCACTAGTGAGGCTGAGGAGGAGGACAGTTGAGAAGCACAAGGCCAGCCTTGACTACACAGTGAGTTCAGGACCAGTCTGCACTACCGAGTGAGATTCTGTATTTAAAAAGAAACAAAAAAAAAAAAAAAAAAAAAAGAGGAGGAGGAGGCAGAGCAGAGGCCCTGGGGGTGGGGGGGAGGGTGAGGAGGCTTCACTTCCAAGTCTGGCTTTGCTGCTGACTTCCATGTGACATGGAAACTCCATTGTTTTTCTCTGGGCCTCAGTTTCCCTTCACAGCTCAACCACTGTAGCATATCACATTGGCTTGTGAACAGGAGGGAGGCCTAGACCGATGGGCAACAGAGGGTCCTGGTTCCAGCTAGCCAGCTTTGAAGCCTACAGGGATGGGCAGGGCAAAAGAAAGCTGGCTCAGATGGCAGAAGTTCAGGGGCACTAGGACACCAGGATATTATCTGGGTCCCTGTTCAGCCCACCCTGGGCTCCAGCCAACAGTCCTAGAAAAAATAGGGACTTGGAGACCAGAGAGGCAGTTGTCAGAATCACACAGACACCAATCCCCCAGACACCAAGTAGGGCCTGAATCTCCTTTGGTGGCCCTGGGGCCTCTAACAGCCCTCTGCCTAGTCATTGTGAGTGAACATAATACACCACACACACGGACACACATCAGGCACCAGGGAATGCCTCCACCACAGGAATGACACAGACATATCTACGTGCACACATGTGGGTACCAAACCTGGGGACATGCCTGACAGCCACACCCTTTGGGCATACGCTCAGCCACCTGAGGCAGGTGCATGGACACAGATCTGGGTAGAACAGGCACGCACATGTACCCATGTGCCCCCATAAGCACTCACACGTGTGCAGCCCTTCTCCTGGCTTCTAGGACAGCCAGAATGACTTGCAGAAAATAGCCTTTGTGTGATCCCTATCCAGGTAAATGGCAGAGGGAGACACACCCTGCTCTGACTCTGTACTCCTGGCTTAATAGGACAGGTCCAGAGGTACCCAGAAAGGAGCTGTCATTCCCAGGACCAAGGCTGACCTCTGCTGTGGGACCAGAATCACACAGCCAGTATCCCCCAGGCACCAACCAGTTATTCAGAATCTGAGGGTTTCTCTGCTCCCCAGATATCTCTGACTTAGTCAGGAAAGGTGGCCTGTAACTTGAGGCATGGCCTTTGATCCAGTCTTACCTGACTTAGGAAGAGGGGAGAGGTCAAAGGGGCCCTGATGACAAAAACCACTCACCCTTAGAAGGGTCCAGCAACCTTGCATCAGTTCCTCAGAACTCAACAGTGGAATCGCCTGTTGGCCGCCATGTGCCTAGGTGAGGGATTCCTTCCTACCTCAGTGTCCCCATCTTGACAGTAAGTTAACAGGCTTCTCCATTCCTTCCTCATAGTGTGGCGGCTGGTCAGGAAGGCCTCCCAGTGGGTGGGGGAAAGAGGAACTCCTTGGCATTCTGTGGGGTTATCCCAGATTACAGAGGACAGGCACGAGTTGGGTACCAGAGTGATGGGGAGGGGGCCCAGACTCACCCAACAACGTAGACCAGAACCACAAGCTGGATCAGCCGGAAGACAACGCCCACCTTCCTGTTGCGCACAAGCACCATTCTGGGGGTGTCATATTCGAAGAAGAAGGCGGACAGCTCGTCCTGTAGCCGCCGTGCCATGGTGGGCCAGACTGCTCAGAACAGAGCCCCCTGCACGGCCTTTACTGTCAGGGAAAGCAGAGCATTGACACCCACGTCTACAGCAGTGAAGCTGATGGGGACTTCTCAGCCCTTTAGGGAGAGCTGGCAGAGCAGGTGGGGCTAGAGGTCAGGAGTCAGAGGTCAGTTGAAGGTGCCTGGTTTGCAAAGGAAAATCCTTGGGTGGCCAGAGCAGCTCTGAGCCCCTGGCAGGCAATGAACTGTGGGCCAGCCGTGCCCGTGACAAATAAAGCCCAAAGATAGACAGAGGCGGGGCTGGTGGGGCCACGCAGGCCCAGCCCCACTGCCCCTCCTGGCTCTTCCTGGGCCCTGCTGGGGCTCCGGAAATAGGGCTGTCGGCCGGAAACCACCAGCCACTGGTCACCGAATCAGAGATAAAGCTATCAGCCACCCCCTACGGCCCATGAACCTGGCAGGGCAGAGCTGGGCGATCCGGCCAGGGCTTAGGGGAAACTGGGGTGGCTTAGACTATATTGCCCCCAAATCCAGGGACCCAACCTCATCTCCATACACCAACCCCTCTGTTCCCAGGGAGGGCAGCTCAGTCCTTTGAGACCAGCAAAGAGGAGGGCAGAAGAAGGATGACAGTGGCTTCAGGTCCTGCTGCCTGCCCCTTCCTGAGTTGCCTACCACACCCTTGTAGACCACCTTGCACCACCTACCCCTCTGAGTCCAGGCCTGACCTCTGTCGTTGACTTCAGCGGTAGGTGGCATTTCCACCCCTCACCATCCTCCCTCTCCATCTGACCTGCCTGGCCACACCTCCTGACCCTAACTCCAGCCCCAGCCCTACTCTCAGCCACCAGAGGTGGGAAGAAGGCAGATATCCAGAGAAGACATGGCCCACATGGACCGCACATTGCCACAAGGTTCCCGACACCCAGCTGGAAAAGCCTGACCTCAGACAATCCCAGCTTTGCCACTTGATGGCTGGGGTGGGGCCAGGCACACAGCCTTGCCTTTCTGAGCCTGCTTCCTCATCTGAAAGCAGGAGACTGTAACTAACAGCACTTTCGTTGTAGGTCAAGGCCCCTTGGGGATAACACTGAAGACAGGGGACTGGAGGCTACTGTGGAGTTTAGGGTCTGGTCTCTCTGCCACCAGGCTCTGAACTGAAGGCCCAAGTCCCAGAGCTGGCGGCCCTCTCACAGCCAGACCTCACCTTGCCTACGAAGTTCTGAGGAAGAGGAACAAGTCCAACCAGTCCAAATCCTCCTTGGGTGGGACTACCGACTCAAGCTTGAAGAAGGGGCCTCCCCGCCAGCCCCTGTCAACCCCACTACCCCTCCCTGAGGGCTGATAAGGAATCTTCTTCCTGGCAGGCCATTAGCTTAGAAATCGTTCTGGGCAGGGAGCCAGACCCGGGGCTGGGAATCCCAGCCACCTCACTGTCCATCCATGAACACAGTGCTTTCTGGACAGCAAAGGGGTGGCCCGAGGAGGGCAAGCACCCAGCCCCCAGGCCGATAAGGAATCTTCTTCCTGGCAGGCCATTCGCTGAGAAATTGTTCTGGGCAGGAAGCCAGACCCGGGGCTGGGAATCCCAGCCACCTCATGGTCCATCCACAAGCAGAGTGCTTTCTGGACAGCAAAGGGGTGGTCCAAGTAGGCCACATGCACAGTCCTCTAGGCCCCCCATAAACTAGAACGATCTCTACCCTGGCGACTTGCTGCCAATCCAATGGGGGATCTTTTAGGCACAGCTGTCTAATGGTACCTTCAAGGGGAGCTGGGAGGAACCATGTTCTACAGCTTTTATTTTTTGTTGGTGGGGGTTGGGGAGAGGCTGGGGGCAGTCATGATCTTACTATGTAGCCCAGACTGGCCTCAAACTGAAAATCCTCTTGCCTCTACCTCTAGAGTTTAGAATGACAGGCATGTGTTGCCATACTTAATTCTCCTGCACTTTTCTGAGGTAAAATTCAGAAATGTTGAGAGCCAGGGTTGTGACGGGCAGCATGTCCCCTTGCCCTGATCTTGATTCTAAACAAAAGGGCTTAGGCCTCTCCCATCTGACCCCCATGGCCAGGAAAATAAGAGCCCCAAGTCGCGATCGGGAGCAGGGCATCCTGAGAGTGTCTGAGCCATCCCCACGCTTCCACGCACCCACCCTTCCCTCTGACACCCACACCGTGTTAATGGCACTTAAGGAGAGAGAAGGTGGAGGAGGAAGGTGGGAAGGGAAGGAAGGGGGAAGAGAGACAGAGGGAGGTAGGAATGGAGGGGGAAGGGAAGGAAGGAGGAAGTGGGGAGGGCGAGTGCTCACTGCCCAATGTGTTTGTTCCTCTCACACCCCCACCACCATCTCCTCCTCCTCTTGCTCCTCTTCCTCCTTCCCTTCCTCTTGCTTCCCCTCCTTCTCCCCCTTCCCTCTTGCAAGGAGCCAGGCTCACAGACAGGCATAGGGACATATGGACAGACTCACTTAGGGCACACACCTGTGCTCTGTTACAGCCCAGGCCCTGACCCTGATGATGAGAAAATGGACTGACAGAAGAACATCTCAGTTGGTGGTATGAGCAGACCCGGAGAGTGACCAAAGAGCCACATTTCTTTTCTTCCTAATAATCCTGGGAGAGTAAGCCAGCTGGCTGATGAGGTCAATGTTTCACTGGTTCTAACGTATGTCCTTCTCCTCTTTGGCTTCAATTCCAGCATCCTCAGGGACAAAAACTTTGTTTGTCCTGGGCCTTCCTGGGTTGGGGGATGCAGGTGTGCACATCAGAAGAACAAGGTCCACACAACGGAGCATGGCAGGTTGTTGTGGGGTAGGCAGGCTGTGAGGCAGGTACTAGAATCCCATTATACAGATGTAAAAACTAAGGCTCTGGAAGTTGAGTACCTGGCTGAGATCACAGAACAAGTAGTTCCCATGTCTGGTGGTGGTGGGAAAGGAGGCTCCCCAAAGTCTGAGGACTTGGCTCAAAGCCTACTCAAAGACTCCAGCACTTAAGATCTACCAGACCTGCCTTATAAGCCCAAAGGCTGGGTGTCCAACTCGGGTTCTGGGCCGGGCCTTGTAGGGAGACAAGGCCCTGCTGCCAAGCCATCAGCCCCAAAACAGCCTCCCCTTCTAAGCTAAATTTAGCAGCTCTGTGGTATATGGAGTGGGCCAGTGCCCATCTTGGGACCACTGCCCAGGCCTGGAGGCCAGCCCGAGCCCTCCAGGGTGTGGGCACCGGCTCCGTCCAGTCTCTTTAATTACTCAGGGTCCCAAGGATACAGGGACCACACCTCAACTCCCACAGCACCTGGTATAGCCTGCCTTGGTGTCCAAGGGACTCTTCCAGTGCCAAATGGCCCCTCAGACACTGCTAGAGTGGGACAGTGGCCAGCCTCACACTGAAAAGGGGAAGTCTGTGAGGGGAGCAGACAGAACCAGGGCTCTGTGGACTCTCCCCTCCCCACGTGTCCAAGGCACCATGCCTGTGGACTGTTTCCCTCAGGATTTGCCTCTTTCTACCCAGGAATAGGCGGGGGCTCTTGGGGCTGGGCCAAGAGCATGCCACTCTGATACCGGGTACTCACTGGGGAGGCTGTTTCCTGCCAACTCTGAGGATGCCACACCTCCACCCCCACATGGTACCCACACATCTACCTACCTCTTCTCTGGCCCCTACTTTATTTTTTCCTTTGAATAAAATTGTATTGAGGCATAATTCATATACTACAAGATATACTGATTTCCAGGCCTATAATTCTAGTTATTCTGAAGGTTGAGGCAGGAGGATCACAAGTTCAAATCCAGCTTGGGCAATTTAGCAAGACTTTGTCTAAAAAAAAAAAAAAAGCAAAGATTGGCAATGTAGCTCAGTGATAAAGTCCCTCTGGGTTTATTCCTCAGAACCACCGAAAAAAAAAAAAAAGATGCTGAGGGGCTGTTTGGCACACACTTATAATCCCAGGACCTGGGAGACTGAGTAACATAGGAAGATTGTTGATTAAAGGTAAGGTCAGCCTAGGCTGCATAGCAAGTTCAAGGCCAGTCTGACAACATGATGAGACCCTGTATCAAAATAAAATTACATAAAAAATTACCCATTTCAAGCAGTTTTGACAAGTTCTAACAAATGAATGTAGCTACCCACCCCTTTCTACTATTCTAAGTTTCCCTCCTGCCCCTTTGCCATCAATATTTTCTCAGCCCCTAGGCCCAGGAAACTACTAACCTGATTCCCCAGAACTGCCTTAGTCAAGCATGGGGTCAGCCTACTGCCTGGGACACTGAGGCAAGGAGATCACATGTTCAAGCCCAGGCTGGGCTGCCTAGTGAGTTCCAGGCCAAACTGGGGTATATAACAAGACCTACCTCAAAAAGAAAATAATTGTCCTATCTTTCTAAGACTTCCTAAAACTGAGGTCATAGAATATAAGCTTTTTTTTGTGCCTGGCGTCTTTCACTCAGCAGCGATTTCAAGCCTTCTCCATGTTTCTGTGATCGCCAGCAGTTTGCCCCTTTTTATTAACAGAGGCGCATTCTGCCATGTGGGCACACCGTGGCCCGCTCGTGCTTCGCCTGTTGATGGGCGCTGGGGCCCCATAAGGAGCAAGGCTGCTCAGGGTGCTCAGGCCCTGGGGCGCACACGTCTCCCTCTCTCCTCTCTGCCTCTGGTCTTGCTCCTCCATTCTTCTAAGACAGCCCCAACGTGGTCCTCCCACCCGTGCGAAGGGGCATTTCACAGGGCACCTGGGTAGCACAGAGTCCTTGCATCAGGGGCGAGGGGACCCAGGGACATTTTGGCAGCTGCCACCTCTGAGCCAGAGAGGAGTGTGCCAGGGCTTACCCCGGAATTCCCTCCTGAGTGACCCACTGGGAGGTAAGGAGACCTCTGTTTACCTTGGCCAGCCTGCCTTGGCCTGTGGACTCCACACTGAGAGCTGGAAGGAGCTGGATGTGGCAGGCCTGGGTGGGGGTGGAGGAGTCGCAGGCCTGGCCATGGAGCCCCCAGGGTGCTGAAAAGGCTGAAGCCACCATAACTCTGACATAAGTCCCCTCTGCTCATCCTAGCTCTACATACTACCTATCTGCCGTGATGAGGCAAGCCAGATGGCGAGACTGTGAGCACCATGGGCTGGGCACTGGCCCCTCTGTGCTTCAGGGTCCTCCTCTTTCACACGGAGCCCTAACTCCTGTCTAGCCGATCTTACAGCGTTGGCTAGAGACCCTGGGGGACGGGGAGCATGGGAGTTTTTGGCCTGAGATTTAGACAGTTCGTGTAGCAAGAGAAAACTGCCCATTCCAGCTCCTCGTGAGATATACACCGCTTTCTTCCTCACTTCCTATATCTGAGAACTTCTAAGGATGGGAACTGTCTCCTCTCTGCAGCTGCTCCGGTGGCACTAGGCTTAATCACCTATCTTCCATCCCTGTCACAAGCGATACAATTTGCACATAAGGCAAGTCCTATACCGCTGAGCTGCATTCCCAGACCAGTAACTTAATGTCTGAATGGATGGTCCCATATTTTCATTTAGCAAATTATGTACTCAACCTTCTAGCTGGCCTCTGGATCAGAAATAAGGGACATGGCTAGCCTCTTCCCAGATCCCACTTCCAGGAAGGAAAGACCACCTGGGTACCGGCTTATCTCTAGCCGTCTTGCTGGGGCCCCTGAGCTGAGAGAAACCTTGGGTTAGTGCGTAGGGGATGTGCATTTGAGCTGAGCTTAGAACAGTCAGAGGTGGGCAGGATTCTGGAGACTGAAGGGAGCAAATGGCAAGAAAGAAACCTCAGGGACAGTAGCCACAGAACTGCCGGGGCCAAGGGTAAGAGACTCCTCTGTGAGGTATAAGGAGTTCAGGCTCTAGGTCCAGACCTGCTCCAGCCTAAGTCACGAACTCTCAAGCCTTCCCTACCCTTACCCCCATCTCTAGCCTTGCAAATCATACAATGCTTAAAATGCCTATGAACATACTTTAACACTGCTGTTGAGTCAGCGCTTGTGAGAACCACACAGATCTCAGATGCATAAGCGAAAGGGACACAGTCTTGGAAAAACCAGCATCTCTCCAAAGCCTTGTCTTGGAGGAAGAGACAGATCCTGGTGGCAGGAAGCCCAGGCCTTCCCTGCGCTGGAGTAGGTACAGGTGAGTAGACACTGTACCCACATTCTGATATACAGATGCAAAAAATACACTCTTGCCCCAGGCATGCAGCCTTTATTTCTCTACCAGACATCATGTCAGGAGGTGGGTATAGGGCCATGTCCCTGCCCAGGGACCTCAACAGGCCCTCCATGGCCCCTCTAAACCCTGTGAGAAGGGGGAGAGGAAGTGTAGGAAGGCAGGAAAGGGGCTGTAGAATGGAAAATCCATTTTTCTGCAAGGCAGGTTCAGGAGACTCTTGATTCTGGGGGTGAGGACAAGGATAGAGTCTTGATTTACACATAAAATAATCACTTTGTACACTCTCACGGAGGGGCAAAGACACACAGACATTTACTGTTTTCTGCTATGGCGAGCTAGGTTTTTGCCAGAGGAGCAAAAGCTGAGTTAAGAGGAAAACCCTGCCCATCTAACCATCTGACACAGGTGAACAGCAGGCAGCAGGGAGGGCAAGGGCCTGGTACCAGCCATCCTCAGTGACATTCTCTGGCTCACGGTGTGTGAGAGAGGAGGATGGCAAGAGGGAGAGTGGGAGTCCAGGAGACTGAGAGAATCACGAGTGACGCAGCAATGGCACACCCACGCTAGGTGGGAGGGCTTGCTGGCCAGGGACCCAAGAGTGTCTGGGGTCTCGGGAACCAGGGACAGAGACCGAAAACAAGACCTCTGCTTGGCAGACGAGGCAACACCTACTTGCTCGCTTAGGACAGAGAAACCTGAGTGGTGGTACTGAACTGAGCTGCAGCAAGCAGCCTCCTGTCTCCTTGGAAAGGGGGTCCGTGTCCATCCTTTCCTCCCGACTCCTGCGTTCCGGCCTGACCTTTTAACCTCCTGTGGCTTGCACACATACACACTAACAGGCTCCAGCTCTCATGCAGCCAGAGCAGAATGGAGGGGGCGGCCTGCTTCGTGCGCACAGCTGAGCCCAGTTGGCTCCTGTGACTCCACTCTCCAGGGCTGTCCATGCTCTAGACAAGGCACTAAGCGAGAGGTCAGCGGTGGTAAGAAGGGCCCTGGGAGTCCCCTATCAGCGTGCAGGCCCTGGTAACCAAGTAAACGTCCAGTCCCCCGGCAAGGGGAGCACTTCAGGATGTGCTGGGGCTGTGCGGGGAATGGCTCTGCGCCTCTGGATCCATGCCAGATCTGGCTTCTTGGCAGCCCCCTCTAGGGCTCAGCTTGTAGGCCAGAACGCGGGAGAGGAAACTTCCCAGGGAAGTCCAAGAAACATGACTACTGGGCTACCAGCTTGGATGAAGTGAAGACAGGGACTCCAGCCTGGGCCGGGTCCAAGGGCAACCATTCTGGCCTCAGGCAGGGCCTGTGGGCAGATGATGGGTGATTGCAGTGGCATAGGTGGGGAGTGGAGGCAAAGCTTGAGCACCCTCAGTCTGAGGTCCACACTGGAGACTCTGTTGTGTTCCCAGTGTTCACTTCTGGTCCCTTCTTTCTGGAAGATAAACGGAGAGCGTGTTAAGACGTAAGAGTGACAGCACATATCCAGGCTGGCTCCTTCTAGCTCCGCCCACTGCTTCTCTGGGGACAGCCCCACTCTCCCACGGTCTTGCCTCCTCCAGATCCTGGCTTCATAGCCCCTCCTAGGCTGCAGCCCAGGGGAATCCAGCTGCTTCCTGGACACCCTCCCCGGCCTCCCACATTCCCCATCCTCCCCTCTCCTGCATTCATCCATACCCCCAAACCTCCCCAGTGAAAATTTTCATGTTGGTTTTCATTTTGGTGAACCCACACCCAACCACACCATCACAAAGGCCAGAAATGTGGGCTATGCTTGCCTCCCCCCCGCCCCCAATCCCATATACCCAGGCCTGATTTCAACTAAATTGCTTAGGCCAATCTCTTCTGCTCCTGCCCTCTCTCCTGGCAGGCTTTAAGCCCTGCCCCAGCTCCCAATCCACCTGGCTTCACCATTACTCCCCATCCAGTTCACCATGCCAAAGCCCAAATCCAATCATATGATCCTGGTCGTGGTTCCCTACTGTCCACAGAATAAAGTCCAGGCCTACCACATACCCTGGGC
This sequence comes from Ctenodactylus gundi, assembly GCA_004027205.1. NCBI lineage: Eukaryota > Metazoa > Chordata > Mammalia > Rodentia > Ctenodactylidae > Ctenodactylus > Ctenodactylus gundi. The sequence goes on along the minus strand of PVKB01004953.1, from coordinate 73,052 downwards.
CCTCTCAGAACTGTTCCTACTCAGCCTCTTCAGTCTATCCCTCCCCTGGCCCAACCACATACCTCTCCGGACTGGGTCACACCTGGATTGTGCCAGGGCTGGAGGGCTCCCCGCCTCCTAGGGCTGACCCAGCACCCAGCCATTCTTCCTAGAACACATCCTTCATAAATCATGGGGAAGCCACAAGTGTCAAGCTCAGCTAAACTTCCCTAAAAGGCCACTCAACCAGCTCGGGAACATGAAGGGTCCCCTCTCACCCTCGCTTCACCCGGCTTTAGGAGGCCCAAGGGACCGCAGCTGCCTGCTGTCCAGGGCAGAGCGGTCTGGGCTCCCAGCGAGCACATTCCTCATGCCACCTCTCAGAGGCAGCCATAGGTACCCATCTAGGTCCCTTCCTGGAGTCCCACCACCACCGCTGACAGCCAAGCCAAACTTCACAGGGACCCCATCTCTGGTCAAGGGGAGAGGTGGGGGTATTGCCTGGGACCAGCTCACCCTGGAGGCTAGCTGAACACCAGCCTCCCTGCCATCGTCTTGTCTTTGCCAATCCGCATTCCATGACAGCCACAGGTCCTCTCGGCCTCACACCCAGAAGATAATGCCCAGCACCCCTGTTGAGACTCCAGGGTCCTTGCTGTCCCCAGCCTCTCTTCTGCGCTGTACTCTCTATTCTAACCCCACCAGATGTCCCCGGACCAATTTAGGCTGATCTCTTTTTTTTGAGACAGGGTCTTCCTCTGTAGCCTCAGGCTGGTCCTGAGCTCACTACGTACCCAAGCTGGCCTCAAACTCACAGCAATCCTTCTGCCTCAGTCTCCCAAGTGCTGTGATTACAAGGGTGTACTATCACGCCCAGTTTATGAGGTGCCTGTGGACTTGAACTCAGAACCTCACGCTTGCTATGCAAGCACTGTCACTGCTCAGCAGCACCCCCAGTCCCCTGCCTGTCCTTTCAAACCTCCACTTTAACATTTAATCTACTCGAAACTACTGCAATCCGGCCAGGCTGGCCTGCTCCAGCCTGTTTGGGTCTCTTCCTACCAGGCTCAGGGCTCACCAAGCCTGGGCACCAGTGCTGTATAGCATCTGAGATGCAGGATTTTTGCCATTGGCTGAGACTTTTAAGTAACGGGCAGAACTTTCTCAATTTAAAATTTTCTCAAGAAAATGTGCTGAATTCCTTGGCAGCTGTTGTTCCTAGGGAAGTCTCTTAAGAAAGACAAAAAGCAACCTCAACAAGCCCATAGTCCTGGCTCTCTGGGAGGCGTAAGCAGGAGGATTCCACACTAGGCTCAAGCCCCAGCACTACACAAGTATAAAGCAACTTGAGCTGCCCGTGTCCCTAGGAGACCGGGCTTTGTAGGTAAGTTAGTGTGGCCAGGGTTGGCCAAAAGGTTTCCTGGTAGACTTATTTCTGTGCTGCAGCCAGTGCTGGCATGCTTGGGATCTGAGAGGTCAGACCTACTTCCTCCTTGGCATCTTCCTAGAGATGGTCACAGCATGTGAGCCAGAAAGAACCAAGAGAGAAGGGGATAGACTGTCATAGTTCAGCTGCCCCAACCCCACACAACAGGCCCCGCTTTGGCCAAGTCTCCTCTCTGCCCAAAGGCAAGCCCTCCTCCATGAGTCTGGACACTCCCTGGACAGAGCCACAGTTGCCCAACCCTCCAGAGAGAAGAGGCCAACTCATTCTGGCCCTTTTATCTTCTTCCTTTCTTTTTTTCCTTCCTTCCTTCTTTTTCTTGAGGCAGGGCCTTGCTCTGCAGTACAGGCTGTTCCTGGGCTCAATATGTAGGCCAGTCTGGCCTTAAATTCAGAGCTCACAGCAATCCTCTTAAGTGTTGGGGTTAGAGGAACAAGCTACCATGCCGGGTGGTGCTGGGGAATCAAACCCAGGGCCTTGTGCTTGCTAGGCAAGTGCTCTGATCCTTGAGCCATTGAGCTACGCCCCTAGCATTTTGGACCTGTTTAAAAGTCAAAATTTTTGAATAGCCTAGCAGGGCTGTCCAGCATGGATGCTGGGGGCCAGTGGCTTGTCTTGGAATGACAGGCATGTGATTTATTTATAGCTTTCCCCACTTCCCTGGGCAGGGACACATTCCTGCCCCAAGCACTCCCCAAGGCAGTCCTCAGCCATTGCCCGACCCGACCCAGGCCCCTCCACAGCAGCCAGCTTGTTCTCTATGACCCTTGCCACTCTGTCCTCCAATCCTGGGTTAAGGCAGACCGTCCCCTTACATCCACCCACAAGGTGAGACCCAAGAGGCCAACCCGGTATGGTCTGGGGTCCGGGAGGTGGTCAGCGGCTGCCTACTCCAGGCCTGCAGAACTGTCCTGAGAATGCCTGGATAAAGACAGGCCAGCAGAGCGGTCAGAGGCCAAGGCCTCTGGGGACAGGGCCCAGTCCCTGGCTGTGTGGGGGATGGTGGCAAGTGAGGACAGCGTGGCAGGGTGGCCCTGAGCAGTATTCCATCGGTAGCCCGGTAGTCTCCTATGCCCCGCAGCACAAGACTGCCCACCCAAACACTCTGGGCGACAGCCACCATGCCCCCTCATGCCTTCCACTCTGTGATCCAAGAACACCTCTCCCGTTGTGCAGACTCTAGCAAGCTGAAGCCGGGAGCACCCGAGGCCATAAGCTCTGTGGTTTCTCCTGCAGACAGCAGAGGCGGGTGGGGAGGCAGGCCGGCAGACAGCGGGAAGTGACGTGCTGGCCTCCACTCACCGTCCATGTGATTCCGGGACAGGTACTTGAGGGCCTCGTCAAGCAGGATGACAGGCAGCGATATCTGGAGCACCACTACCCACTGGCGCCCGCTCAGTGGGGTCACCTGGAAGATGAGCTGGCAGAGCAGAGGGGTGAGGAGGTCATGGGAGGGCCGGCCAGGCCCCTCGGCATTCCTGCTTAGACTCTGGGGGGCTCTTCATGACGTTCCTAAGATGCCTCTTGACGTCCCACCTCCAGATCTGCATTCTCCACAACTCCTCTGCTGGAAGTGGCTTCCACCTCCCTTGCCCACAGGACCGAATCCCATTCCTCTTCTTGAGAAAATGGAAGGATTCTGCACTGGGAAAGATCTCTTCCTGCCTCCCACCCCAGTCTCGGGACATTTTACTTAGCAAGGACTCTCCACCTCTTCTGTCTCCCAAGTCAGGAGCCTCCTCAGGGTCAGACATATTGAAGGGCAGTGCCTGGTCAGACTCCTCACCTCCCTGTCCTCCACTGCAAAGGAGCCCTGAGAGGCTGAGCACTCAACCCAGAGCCTTTGGCATCTGAGGAGTGTTTGGTCCGTCACCACCGGCCCTGGAAGAGGGCAGGGCAGCATGGGGCAACTCACAGGCAGGGGTGGCACGAGCAGGATGAGGAAGTGGAGGGCCATGGACATGGCCACAGCTGCCAGCAGCCAGGGGTTCAGCCAGGGTGGCATCCGAAGCAGCGACTGGTTCTCTGAGACACTGCCAAGAGCACAGGTGGGCACCTCAGGCTGGGGGTGGGAGGCCTTCTCTGGGCACCTGCGCCTCAGAGGCTCTTTCACTGGGCTGCATGCTCTGCTCTCCATGATCTCTCCTAGAGCTTACACCCCGGCTCCTTCATTTACTTATTAAATATTTATTTATTTATTTATTTATTTTTGAGATAGGATCTTGCTCTGTTGCCCAGGCTAGTCCTGAACTCACTATGGAGCCCAGACTAGCCTTGGACTCGTGGCAATTCTCCTGCCTCAGCCTCCTGAGTGCTGAGATAACAGGCGTGTGCCACCAGGCCCAGCTTATGTGGTGCCGAGGAATTGAACCCAGGGCTTGCTAGGCAAATGCTTTAAGTGCTGTGCTATACCTCCAGCCCTTTCATTTATTTTTTCAGCCCTCATCTTTGCCTCTGTTGTCTCCTAGATCCCAAATCTGACTCCATTACCTCCCAGCACCCATTCTGAACCCCTCTGAACCTCAGTCCCCCCATACCCAGATATCTCCGAACATCAGACCCAAATCCTTGGACACTCTGTCCCTTGGGCCCAATTCCAGTCCTCTCTGACCTTTAGACCCTAATCCTGGACCCTATGGCTCTTGAACATCAATCCTGGACACTCTGATACTTGGACTCTATAATCTTGGTCTCCTGTGCCCCTCAGACCCCAATCTCAGATCTCTCAGACTCTCAGACCCCAATCCTGGAGCTATTGAACCCTTGGCCTCCCCTGACCCTCAGCCCCATTCTAGACCCCTCTGCCCAGCCCACCTGTTGAGGGCATTGCACATTTCGATGGTCACGAGCACAGACAAGGCCATTGTTGTAGGGAAGCGGGACTCAAAGATCTCGCAGTCAATGCCAGCAAAGAGCGGGTTGTCTTCGGAGCACTTCAGGAAGTTTCTCTGAGGGCCAGGCAGGGCCAGGAGAGCAGCCGTCAGGAAGCAGCAGGGAGAAGGAAGCTGCCCTCGGCCACACCTGAGGATGACTAGTAGGTACAGTACTGCCAGAGGGTGTGCGTAAGGAGCCCAGGAGATGCGCTCCCCAGCTGACCCCCAGAATAGGGCCAGAGGCTGCACTGTACACTGGGAGTAGGGAAGATGTACACATAGGGAAGGATGACTGCCTAGGGGTCCCTGGGTCACAGAGCAGGGGTCTGGTGTGGGGAGGACAGCAGGGAGCACTGGGGCTAAGAGTAGGGTCCAGGCTTCACCTTGAGGACAAACGGGGCCTCCGGGTCTCTGGGTGCGAAGTGGAAGTGATAACTGACTAAGGCCACTGAATAAATAAATCCACGAGAGAAAGCAATCAACAAAAATCATGCTTGAACGGCATTCACAGCTATGCTACAGACGGTTACATGTGCCCAGCTCACTGCTATTCCAAACTGCGTTTGTGTATTTCAGAGAGAGACAGAGAAAGAGGAAAAAGATAGAGAGACAGGATCTTGCTATATTACCCAGGCAGACCTTGAACTCCTGGGCTCGAGTGAACCACCCACCTTTGCCCCCAAAGCAGTTGGGACTACAGGCTTGTGCCATCTCACCTGGCTCCTCCCCATTACTAAATAAGGTACTATTCATGCATTACTCCCTTTCCATCACCAAGTTCTACCAGACCTGCTTTTTTCTTATAACATGTGCTAGTGAATCGCCAGGGTGCAGCCTTAACAGGAGGCATCTCTGCAATTAACTGGAAGCTGTGAGGGTGTGATCTGGATCTATGAAGGAAGTGGCCTGGCCTCTGCAACCTTAGGCTATTTGCTTTCTGCTCCTAAGCCTTGCTCACAGAAGCTGCGAAGATACCAAACAGAGGAACTGGGGGAGAACTCTGACTCGCTCTCTTCTGCCTTTGTGGGGATGAGAGAGGAAGTTCAGAACCATTAACCAGTTCAGTTCTCTCGTGACATAAATCTGTTCCTGGGAGTTTAATCTGTACATGGACATCTTTTAAATCAAGGACTTAGAAATAGAAGGCCTTGGCTGGAGGAATGGCTCAGCAGTTAAAGTGCTTGCCTAGTACGTGGTACATCAAGCATTAAGTACCTGAGTTCAATTCCTCAGTATCACATAAGCGGGGCATGGTGGCGTATGCCTGTAATTACAGCACTCAAGAGACTGAGACAGGAGGATTGTCCTGAGGCCAAGGCCAGCCTGGACTCCACAGTGAGCTCAGGACCAGCCTGGGCTTCAAAGTGAGAGCTTGTCTCAAATAAAGAAATAAAAGCCTGTGTTGTAAAAATACTCCTTCAAGAGAAATGTGTGAAACCACCAGCTGTCCAACCCAAGGGCAGTGAACGCTGTACTGTTTCCCACATTGGCTAGGCACTGTGATAAGGCCGCTGTGTGCAACTTCCTCTGCTAGATCTCTTACTCAAAAAAAAAAAAAAAAAAATAGGTAATGGAGAATCTTCTCTTTTTAACAAGCAACAGTGGGTCTTTTCTCCAAAAGCCATACTCTGATGTTTCAGGCATGTGCACTTACTGGTGTTTAGTACTGACCATAGAGCAAAAATGTCCTCTACTTGGAACTTGGTTCCATCACAGTCAGTCTTTTCGCTAGCTGTGCCAGTGGCCAGGCCCCACTCCCAGAGCTCAACTACATATGCACATGTGCACACACAAAGACAGGGACACAAGGGCAAGGATACATGTACTCCCTTATACACAAACACAAGACACAAAAAAAAAACAACACTGGCAGGATCCTATCAGGGAGTTTCAATACGTCCAATGCTCGCCCCATCGCGGCCCTGCTCATTGTGCCCAGGTTTCACGAGCTGACTAAGATGGCTAAGGACTGACGGGCAGCGGGCATGAAGGTGGGAGTCTAGCATCACTCCCAGGTGCCTGGGGGAGGAAGGCAGTGGAACTGAGATGCGGGTGGAGGAGAGGGATCAACTTAGGGGAATGATGATATACTTGACTTTGGGGTGCAATGGGGCATTACAGATGGAGTCTGGTTGGATTTAGGGGGCTCTGGCTCACAAGAGAGGTAAGGAGTCCTCAGAGATTTGGTATCCTATGTCAAGGGTGGTAACAGATCGAACTGGAAGAAGGCAGCACATCTCCCAACTCTTGAGCCTGTGGCTCCCACTGAAGCAGAGGTGCCTAGGCTAACCTGAGCGTAGGCCGAGGGCAAGAGGGCAGGGCCTGAAGTCTGTGCTTTGTACTGCAACCCACAGGCACTGCCCCGTGAGCTGGAGGGCTGCTGGGAGAAAGGAACATGGCCCCTCTGTGAACTACTGCTCCAGCAAAAGGCAAGCACACTTGTGGGAATACCCAGAAACTTTCCTGCTCTAGATTTAAACCAGAAACCTACACCACGAAGGCTTTCCAACAATGGAAATGTGTTTGCTGCCTGGACAGTGGAATAGAACGACACAGGGCAGTGGGTGGGGGCAGAGTTGGCTTTTAGAGCTATGCAGAGCCAACAGGTGACTGGGTCCAGTTTCCAGGAACCATTTGTTGGGGATGGGGAGTAACATACTCCTTCCTTGTCCTCAGTTTCCTCATCTGATTTGTGCCTCTGCCTAAACTTCCACCACTTAAGGATTCATCCCTCTGATTTTTTGTTTGTTTGTTTTGTTTTTTTGTTTGTCCAAGCTGGTCCTGAGCTCACTGTGCAGCCCGGCTAGTTCAGACTCACAGTAATCCTCTTGCCTCATCCTCCCAAGTACTAGAATTACAGGTGTACATCACCATGCTTAGCATATGTGGTGCTGGGGAATGAACCCAGGGCCTTGCACTTGCTGGGCAAGCACTCTGACCGCTGAGCTTCTGGGCAGTTGTGTCCACTCATCCTTCAAACTACATGACTAGGCGGAGAGTACAGCATCCGTCCTGGTTTGGGCTGGGCTAGTGGTAGTGGGTGTTTGGTGGGGCAGGGAAAGGTGTCTACAGGCCAGCCATGGGGTCTGACTCCCTGGCCCTGCAACTCCCCAACAACCCAAGCTGTAAGTTCTACCTTGGGTCTACCCAGCAGGCTTCCTGACCACTGTCTGCTCACCAGCTGGTAGAAGGTGATGTGAGGTCCCTCAGCATCATACAGGAACCACCAGGTGGCGGCAGCCACTGTGGCTAGACCCACATACACTGCAGGGAAAGAGGAAGAGACAGGCTGAGGGGGACAATCAAGGTTTTCTAGTATCCACTTTACAAACAGTCCTCCGAATCTCCACCAGGAAAGCATCCTTTCCCTCTAGACGCCATGCAATTTGCAGATACCTACTCTTAGTCCAATGGTGGGACCTGACTGGCCAACACACTCCTTTGGCTACTGTAACTGGCCAGGAGATAAACAGGTCACCCTATTGGGGCCAATTTGAGAGTTTTATTTTATTTTATTTTTTTTTAAAAAGACTCTTTTGTTGAATTTGAGGTTACAGTAGGAAGTGGGGAAGTGGGTTAGAGCAGCAGCAGTGATGCTATCATCCTGAGGGACACGTGCCTGAAAATACAGCTGAAGCAGAGCCAAGATATGAAAGTAATATGGTCCAAGGCCTAGATCCAGCCACACCTGAAGTAAAATCTAGTCTTTTCAATTTCATAAACCCTCAGAGTTTCTTTTGACTTAAGCTAGCTGAGCGGTATGTGGTTTGCAAGCCCAATTCATACAGTCTCTCAGGAAGCTTCAGAAATGCACTGTGGCCAAGGCTCTACTTACCTCCAATAGCCAAATATCGGAAAAAGAGCCAGCCACTGATGAGGGCCTCACGAGGGTTCCGGGGCAGCTTCTCCATGATGTCCAGGTCTGGAGGATTGAAGCCCAGAGCGGTGGCAGGTAAGCCATCTGTCACCAGGTTCACCCAGAGCAGCTGCACGGGGATCAGGGCTTCGGGCAGGCCCAGAATCGCTGTGAGGAAGATGCTAGAACCAGAATCATGGGCTCTAGCCCCAGCATGCCCAGCCCCACCAAACAGAGGGTTTGCTTCCTGCCTGGGGGCCCACCCAGTCTCCATGACAGCCTTCCACTATGGTAGGTCCGATGTGTGCACACCTAGGGGTATCATAGCCCCAGCTCTGGACTCTTGACACTATCTGTTATTCAGGCCTAGCAGTGGCACACAGGCACGAACAACAATGCAGGGCTAAACATCAGACAGCTCCCACACAATCCACAACCACCTCCTGGCTTGTTCCAGCACGCAGAGAAGCGAAATCCACACATCCAGCACAGATAGGCTCCGCATTCCCCACAGGCAACTCTTGCACTGAACGAAGTGCACACATCTGCACTTGGGGATACATCCTGTTTGTATTCATGCCTAAAAATATCCAAGAGTACTCCTGCGCACACACACACACACACACTCTCTCTCTCTCTCTCTCTCTCTCTTTCTCCCATGGACACACACATACACATTAACATATGTATATGTACAGACTGCCCAAAGCTGGGACTGACTCCTCTCATCTTGAGTCTCAAAGTGGGAAGACAGTATAGCTTGAGGGTTAACACAGGATTCTTCTGACACCTCCCTGGGGACTGGGCCTATGACCTATAATCCATCGGTCATCAAGGCCTCTGGAGAATGAAGAGGTGTCCCTGCCTCCCCTTGCTCAGAGGCAGAACCCTGGATGATTTCAGTCAGTCTCTGAAGCCTGAGCTTGGGTACAGAGTTGGGGCAGGAGGCTGGGCTGAGGGAGTGCAGGGCCTCACCAGACCACCTCGCCGACATTTGAGGAGATGAGGTAGCGGATAAATTGCTTCATGTTGTTATAGATGGCCCGGCCCTCCTCCACTGCAGCCACAATAGAGGCAAAGTTGTCATCTGACAGCACCATCTCTGCCGCAGACTTGGCCACAGCTGTGCCTGAGCCCATGGCGATGCCAATCTCTGCTTTCTTCAGGGCTGGTGCATCATTCACTCCATCACCGGTCTGTGTGCAGGCCAGGTAGGATCTCATCTGAGAAACTTCATTTCCACCTCCCCGTTTCCCTCAATTCAGCCCCATTCCATCCCACCCCCATCTTCAGGGGATGTCCCCAGGGAAGCAGACAGCTGGACAGAACAAACAGTGGGGTCAAGAATGACCTTGGAAGGATGGATCAAAGGGGTGCAGACAAGGATGGACAGGGAGATCAAGTCACAGGTCAGACAGAGGAGATGTGGAAGTGGGAGATAAGGATGAGGATGGGCCAAACATGAGTGGAGGGATGAAATTCAGGTCAGACAGAGTAAAGGATTGAAACTGAGGTTCTAAGGCTAAGGAGACTGGTAAAGTCAATTCAAGAAGAAGGCCAAGGTTGTAGCCCAGGTCAAAGGCCGGGTATAGATATTGAGTCAAGGCAAAGATCAAGGTCAAAGCCAGACTCAGGATCAAGATTTACTAAGTAGATTAAGATGAGGCAAATCAAAGTAAAGGCTCGGCCAAGGTTATTTTCTGCATTCAAAATCGTATCTCAGTCAAGCAGGAGTTGTAGTCATGGCCAAGACTGAAGACCAGGTCAGTGTTCAGGCTGACATAAAATACTGCATGAGTGGAAATCAAGGCCAATGCCAGGGATCAGTTCGGGATCCAAATGAAGACTGGAGCCCATATCAAGGTTAAGCTCAAAGTTAAGAATCATATTAAGATAGAAGTCGCAGGAATGAGGTGTAGCTTAGAGGGAGTATGCGCTGAACAACAACGAAAGGATACAGGTTAAGGTCAAGTTCAGAGAGACCAAGCATGAAATATAAGGTTGAGAACCACATGACAACTGTAACCAAGCCAGCCACCTCCCCGCCTCCAGTCTCGTGGCCTCACCATGGCAGTGATTTCATTGAAGGACTGCAAATACTCCACAATGCGGGACTTATGGGCAGGCTCCACCCGGGCGAAGCAGCGGGCCGTACAGCAGGCGTGGCGCTGCTGCTCTGGGCTGAGGTCATCGAACTCACGGCCTGTGTAGGCCTTGCCCACCACATCCTCTGTGTCCTCGAAAATGCCAAGCCGGCGGCAGATGGCCACAGCTGTGCCTTTGTTGTCCCCCGTGATCATGACCACGCGAATGCCTGCCCTGTGGCAGCGTGTGATGCAGGCGGCCACCTCAGGTCGGGGCGGGTCCAGCATGCCCACACAGCCCACAAAGGTCAGATCTGTCTGTAGGGAGGGGCAGGTGTAAAAAAGGCCTGACCCCTACCTTGAGCTGCTACCCACCCAGCCACCTCACGGGACATGTGGCACTCTGCACCCACCTCATACTGAGCAAACTTGCTGCAGTCATCCAGCTGCATGTCCTCCTTCCTTGGTGGTGCATCCCGGGTGGCCAGGGCTAGGCAGCGCAGTGTGTCTGAGCCTGAACCCCAATCCCGGATCTTTGCCAAGATCTGCTCCCTGGATGTGGTACTCAGGGGTGCTTTGCGGCTCCCCACACGGACTGAGCTGCAGCGCTCAAGCACGCTCTCAGGGGCCCCCTGCGGGGAGGGTCGAGAGATACCGGCATCAGACAGGACCCTGCACTCTCTCCTGTCCCATGGAGAAAACTGAAACCCAGACATGGGGAAATCTTCCCAAGGGTACACATAGCAGGCATGGGCAAGAATCCATCCTTTGAAAGCTTGAGTGGGACCGAAGTGGGCCCAACTAAGACCATCTAAAGAGAACGGGAGGTAAGGTCCGAGTCACCCATCAGAGCTCCCCTACGTCCACCAGCGTGCAGCTGCAGAGACCCGCTGCAGTGCTCAGGTGTGGGCTGGGAACACCAGCACTGCTGTGCCCGTATGCCTCATGTCACTGGGACTCCAATTCTGCAGGGGCCTCAGTATACTGCAGGGAAGCAGACTGAGCCCTGCTGGGGGACCAAAAATAGAGCCTTGCAGAGGGTGCCGCAGGTGTGACCCTGGGTGTATGTGCGTGTGTGTGTGTGTGGGGGGGGGGAGTGACAGGTTCTTTAGCAGCCTCAGGGTCTTGTCTTGAACCCTGCACTAGGCCTAGGAATAATCTGTTTCATCAATGGTGTCTCCCTCTCCCCAAAGGTCATCCTAGATTCTAACTTGTTCACATGGCTGAGCTCAGCAGGGAGGCTTCTCAATTCCCAAGGGGTTACACTGCCACTGCAGGATGAAGTTGGGTTGTGAATCCTACTCAAGTTTGAAAGCAGCAGGAGGTGCTGTGGAAGGGTGGAAGTTTGGATGGGAGCTAATTCTGTTCATTCCTTGGGCTCAAGTTTCCAAGAAATAAGCTTGAAGGTTAGGTACCAACCACTGCAACACCAGTCAAAGGCAAAAATGGTCTTGGAGGACTTCCTGTCTAACCCTGCACGTGAGGAGACCGAGGCCCTCCAAGAAGCACAAACGACTCCAAGATTACATGGGCCCAGAGTTAGGACCGAGGTCAGAGGCAGGCCCCGGTCCCTTGGCCCTGGCCCATCCCTACCACTACCTGATGCTGCCCCTAGACCCCGGGACACAACGGCCACCCGACTCTGCACTCATCACTTTGGTAGTGGGCCACATACCTCCCTTAATCCTCCACATAACCAGTCTCTGTGTTTCAGAGGACTGGAGACTAGGTCCTACCAAGACCCCAGATGTAGGCCCAGGCCATACAAGCAAGTCCCCACCTTTACAAACATCTTGCTGCTCTGGGTCTTGGAGTCAGAGCGGGTGGGTGTGCAGTACACTGACATGGACTTCCGGTCCCGGGAGAACTCCAGGGTGAACTCCTTCCTCATGAGCTGCTTGATGACCTGTGGGGTCCAAGCAGACATGAAGGACAAAGCCAACAACTCTTCCCTGCTTCTCCCCGGGTACCTGGCCTGGTATCTCTATTCCTCGGACCCTGGTGGAACCCAAGGCCCTTACTTCCTTTCTGAAAAGCTCTCATTTCCTGACCATGTGTCATATCAGCCTTTTTTGTTTTGTTTTGTTTTTTGAGACAGGGTCTTACTCTGTAGCCCATTTTGATCCTGAACTTACTATGGAGCCCAAGCTGGCAAGGCAATCCTCCTGTCTCAGCCTCCACGCTCAGCTTGTGTGGTGCAGGGGAATCAAACTCAGGTACTTAGTGCTTGACTTAGTGTTTGCGAGGCAAGCGCTTTTAACCATTGAGCCATTCCTCCAGCCCCCATATCAGCCTTTTCTTCTCTTTTCTCTGTAACCAAGTCTTGATAGGCATTTAAGTCCTCTCTACTCCTAGAAGCCTCTGGGACTTCACTCTCCTCTCTCCCTTCCCCAGATGCCTCAGAAACCTCAGCCACCCAGCCCAGGGCTTGAGCCCACCCAGCTCACCATGTTGCAGGCACCAGCTCGCTCCACGCGGGACAGGGCCTTCAGGTCAGTGTCAAACACGTTCATCTTCTCCACTAGGCAAGTCAGCGCCGTCTCTGTGGCCTCTCCCACCTTCTCGTACACACCCTTGGCCTGGTGAGACCCAGAGGACAGGTCATGACGGGAGACTCCAGCCTCATCTCCCGCTCCTGCCTTGCCTCCTGAAGACCCTTTTCCAAAGTTCATCCCCTCATTTCATTCTTTCCCTCATTTGCACAGGACCATGAGCCCATCCGAGCCTGCTGACCTGAGTGTCCAGTGGTGTCCAAAGTTGATTGTCACTCCCCCAACCTCAGGCATCAATGGCCACTCCCTCTCCTTTCTGTCCACTCCGTTCTCAGGTTCTCCTTTCTGGGCCTTACTGCCTTGCCCTGCTCCTGCCTTCCACTTTCTCCTCCTGAAGCCCTGATGCTTCCAGTCTGCATCCCTTCACCCGCTGCAGGCTGCCAGTGCCCTACTCGACTGAGACCTCTCCCCTGAGCTCCAAGCCCACATGCCCAATCGTCACCTAGGGACCTTGTTCGCTGAGGACCGCTTCAGGCCACCTCTTCTCCCTATGTTTACAACCCAGCCAAGACAGCAACAAGACTGCCCTGATCTCTTCCCTTCCTTTCACTAAAGAGTAACCAACTTCTAGGATTTTCGGCTCCTAAATCTCTCTGACCCATGTTTTCTCCCCCAACCCCATGTCCCAGTCAAGGCCCAGCTAGCATCTTTCTGACCTAGATAGCCACACAGAGCACCCTACCTTGTCCTGTCTTCTCCGTGCTATTGCCTATGCAGAAGCCTGGGGAACCTTTTACAAATGCAAATGTGACCATAACAGCCCCCTACTCAAAACCTTTGGGGGCTCTGCTCTCCTCAGCTTTTATGGGCACTGACTTGCTCTGGCTGAGGACGCCTCTTCAGGCAGGGGCACCTTCCTGCATGCTGCATTCTCCTGCTCCAGCCGCACGCATGGCATTCCATGCCTACAGCACATGAGCTTTTACGGGCCACCCTTTCCTGCCTTCTGCTTTACAGTTCTTACCTGTCTTGTCCCCGCATCCTCACCATCCCTCTTCCCCAGGCATCCCTGGCTCTTCATCCCATTACACCGTGGTCCCCCACGGCCCAGGAGTCCCGGGGCTGGGTTCTGAAGCCAGTGTAAGCAAGAGGACAGGGTGGCAGTGGCAGGGTGCAGAAGTGGCTGTGCTCCAGAAATGTGGCACGCCCAAAAGACAAGGACCAATCATGAGAGCTTTGAGACTGGAAAAAAAGGTCTATCCCAGCGCCTGAGAACTGGGCAGGCTAGGAAAGGACCTGCGTTCTCACCTCATTGTAGTCCAGCGCCGAGTCGTTGCACAGGGCGCAAATGGTCGCCAGCTCCACCAGCCCATCAAATTGTCCACAGCGCACAACTTGCGCCCCCTGCCGCCTGTGGAGCCCAGACTGTCAGCACAGAGCCTTGGCCCCTGCGAGGCGCACAGCCGCGGGGCCACGCCCCCACCAGGCCCCGCCCAGTCCTTGCCCCTTCACTCACACTTCGCCCTCTGGGGTGTATGTAGTACCGGAGATTGTGAATTCGTGCAAACGGCAGGAACCCGCTTCCACTTCGGCTACCACGAACATCTAGGGAACACAGAGTGTGCTCAGGGGAATTGAGGCTTCCCTCCTCCTTGGGTAGCTAGTTGAATAAATCCTGACACCCGGATACGCCTTATACCTCCCATCCCCCAAACCTGGGCTCCCTGAAGCCAGGCTGAGGAGCTGTGCTCTGTCTAGCCCTTAAGCCTCGGTTTCTCCACAGATAACATGAGCAAAAAGTGAGCTGAATCTGTCCTCCCCTCCTTTCCTTTCAAGGGGATGAATTCCTGCCTTTCCCATAAGAAACCCAGAGGTGACTGCAGGGAGTGGGCCCCTGCTCCAGACCCAGCAGTTAGCCGCCCTGACCGGGGGACCCCAGAGACAAGGGCTCTCTCTTCCCAGGACAGCTCATTTCCTTGTCTGTCAGCCAGCTCTACTAGGGACACCATTGTTCTTGCTTCTTGGAGACTGTCTTGGTGATGTTCTCTGCAAGGGTTCTGCCACTGAGCTGTGCCCCAGCCTAACTGTGGCACATGCTCAAGTTGGTGGCCAGCCCAGCACCCAAGAGGTTCTTAATAATATCCATTCCTTCCTATTCTGCTCCCCAGCGACAGTCCTCCAGCACAACCCATCATCTCGTATGTTCACCCATACAGCTCCTCCCTCCAGTGCTTTTCAAATCTTTTTTTCCCCTGCACTGGTCACTGAACCCCAGGGCTATTCTACCACTGAGTCACAATCCTAGCTTTATTTATTTATTTATATCTTGACACAAGGTCTCATTAAGTTGCCCAGCTTGGTTTCCAACTTAAGATCGCTGCCTCAGCCTCTTGAGTAGCTGGGATTACAGGCCTATACCACCAAGCCCAGGTCAAATCTCTATTTTAGTTAATGTAACACTCTGCTCAGGTCACTAGGGATTTAGCAGGTCAGGAGCTGCAGGACAATACAGACTGCCAGTGTCCCCTCCCCTACAGCAGCTTCTGATAGGCCTTTATGGGGCCTTAAGGTCTCAGAAGACTGAACGAACCCAGGTTCCCAAGGCTCAGCGGCTAGGCTATGAGGCAGCAGTGGGAGAGAAGTGGTGGGAAACACACAGCCTGTACCATCTCCCTACCTGCTACTCTGCAGAATCAGAAGGAGCACTTTGCCCCTTCAAGTCTGAGCCAGAATCCCTGGAGCGTGGACAGCGGGCCCAGGATGTGAGATAGAGACAGGAATGAATAATTCCTGCCCTGGCCCTTCCCAGGTCACTGGAGCTGGCATATCTGGTGACAAGCATGGACTACTCAGTCATGAGAAAGATAGAACGTGGGTCCAGGTCTCAGTTGGCTCAGACATGAGGGCTGCACTTGACCCACTCCTGAGTCCTTCAAGGTTAACTGGGCGGGCTCATATGCCCAATCTTCAAAAATGAAGGTCAAAGACCAGCAGTGACCTGCTCAGGGCCCTGCAACGACACGTCTGGCCAGGTGGTGTCTACTATAGCCTGCCAGTCATCTGCTATGCCCTCATGGAGACCTGGACCTGCTTCCTAGCAGGGAGGGAGATGCTCAAGATTCTCTCCTTCATCTATGCCAGAAAGGAGGTCAAGGAGAGGGCCCGGGTTCCCAGCATCCCACAGCAATTCCAGCAGGACCCCAGGCTGGCTGCAGCCACTCACCCTGCACACAGACATCTGGTTAGTGGTGAGTGTGCCTGTTTTGTCAGAACAGATGACCGAGGTGCAGCCCAGAGTCTCCACAGAAGGCAGGCTCCGCACGATGGCATTCTTACGTGCCATGCGCCGTGTGCCCAGTGCCAGGCATGTAGTGATAACGGCCGGGAGACCTTCAGGAATGGCGGCCACAGCCAGAGCAACAGCGATCTTAAAATAGTAGACGGCACCTCGGAGCCAGGAGCCACCATGGGCTGGGTCAGCAAAGTGGCCAATGTTGATAACCCACACGGCCACACAGATTACGGAGATGGCATGGGACAGCTGCCGCCCAAACTCATCCAGCTTGCGCTGCAGAGGTGTCCGCTCCGACTCCACGGCTGCCATCTGGCTCCGGATCTTGCCCAGCTCCGTGTGTAGACCTGTGGCCACTGCCACACCCACTGCCTTGCCCGATGCAATATTGGTGCCCTGGTCAAAGGAAGGACAGAGGAGGACTGCTCAGCCTCAGGCAAGGGCCCAGCAACACTGTGTCCTTCAGGCCAGGGTGGGATGCTTATCCTCCCACTTGACCTTTTCTCCTTGTTGATTATAGGTCCAGACTTGCACAGCTTTGTACTTACTAGACCACTGCTGTCATCCCACAGCTGATGCTGGCAATTTGATCCATGAGCACAGTTTGGCCACCACCCATTAAATGTGATCTGAAAACCGCTATGGCCAAACAGGAGTGTGGTAGACAATCACCCCAAGTAAATAGTCCACAGACATTTACTGACAAATCCTGAGCCTTAGCTCATCCATTCCCAAGGCCCTGGTAAAATCCCCAGGTGTAAGGGACAGGCAGCCTTGTGCCTCAGTGTGCTTTTCTGCAAAATGATTTCACAGAGGCTGAAGACACAGTGTTCCAAGGAGGTTAAGTACTTGATGCACTTCAGACGAATGTGTGGAGGAGGTGACCTGAAGGCAGGTGTTGGTGGCACCCCCTGGCTCCCCCAGCCCTGAGCCATGCAGCACCCGCGCCTTATGCAGGCCTCTCAGCTTAGGCAATGACTTGCACTTAGCCACATTATCCTCTGCAGGCAGCCACCTGGTGAGCAGGTGACACTAGGCAAGACTGGCTCCTCTATGCAGGGGCAGGTCTCCTTCAGGAACAGCTCCATCTCTCTGCACTTCTGGAAGGCCTTCGGGCCCCTGGGCCACTGTCCCACTGTCCTGACCCTTCCTTGCAACACCAAATGCTCCATGCTGGCTTCCAACTGCCGCTGGGCAGTTCCATTACTTGCTAATTCCTTCTGAGGCCATAGCAGATCCCTCCTGGCTCTCTCTGAGAAAAGCCAGGGAACCTGGCATCACGCCTTGGGGGCCAGTTTTACTATGTGACAAACAGCCCACTCCCACCATCTTCCCTTTTCTTTTTTTCAGTTCTAGAGATCAAACTCAGGGCTCCACTGGTGGTAGGCAAGTGCCCTACCACTAAGCTGTACCCTCAGTGCCTCCACCATTTTTGCAACCTATGCTCTCTAAAGGGTCTTCTGTTGAACGACCATGACAGGCTCTGGCCCCTCTACTTTAAGGGAAGGGGAATCCTAGCAGGAAAGTAGAAAAGTTCTGTGACCGGAGCATCTGAGCTCCCAGCCCAGCTCTGCTGTTTACTGGCTATGTGCCCTTCGGCGATTTACTTAACCTCTCTGAGATTGTTTCCTTGCTGGAAAATACAGAAAACAAGATACAGATAACCTTATTTCAAAGGTTTGTTATTACAAATAAACTCATATGTGTGACGGCTTAGACCAGTGCCAGGCTCACAGGCCTCACTACACACAAGCTACTATTGCTACTCTAAATTTGCCTGTCACGCTATTAGCTAATAAAGTTCCTTCCTACAGAACTTTGATTAATATAAATCTTATTTTTACTATCATTATCCAGGCAACTTCCCGAGCACCCCAAGAACTTACAGAAAACAGAATGTTCTTCTTGTCCTGGTTCACAGCTCTGGGGTCGGGGATGGCGTCCGTGTGCTTGGTCACAGACACAGACTCACCTGGCCAGGGAATCAGATATGAGAGCCCCATCGAAGCCATGCCCAACCCTGACCCCCTTGGACCCCCACCCCTGGGCCTTACCTGTCAGGATAGACTGGTCCACTCGCAGTGTGGTGGACTTGATATCAACGAGGCGGAGGTCGGCAGGCACCTTGTCTCCCACTGCACAGGAAAATGGCTTGGATGAGGGTGTCTTTGCGTGGCTTCCCCAAGCAAAGCCATAATGGCTTCCAACAATCAAGGCTGGGCTGGGAGACGGGCGCTAGAGCTGTCATCCCTCAGGAGGACCCCTATGCCTCTGGCCACCATATCCCCATCTGTCCAACAAGACGTTAGCCAAACAGCATTGAGGAGATGTGACAGCTACCACAGCACAGACATTTTGAAAGATGGATGCACAGAGGCGGGTGGGACTCCCTGCTACCGTATGACGAAAGGGGGAGCCCCCGGGATACCTGCCACTTCTACAATGTCTCCAGGGACGATGTCCCTGGCGCGGATCCTCTGCACGCCCTTGCGGTCCAAGCGGATCACCTTGCCCATCTCAGGCTCATACTCCTTCAAGGCCTCAATAGCACTCTCAGCATTGCGTTCCTGCAGAATAGGCAGGCAGGCTGTCCCTTGGAATGACACCTTTGAGAGCTAAGGTGGAGCTGGAAACAAGAATCTACAGGCGGAGGTTGCAGCTAGGGCTGGGAAACCCCAGGGCCCAGTCCCAACCCCACGGATTCCCACCTGCCACACGCCTATGACTGCATTGGCCACAAGGATCAGCATGATGACCAAAGGCTCCACGAAGGCAGTCGTGGTCTCCTCACCTTCCTCAAAGCAGGCCAGGACCTGCAGGGTCAGAACTGTCAGTCAAGATATGCTGAGGACTGCAGTCTGCTTTCTTTTTGCCTTAGAGTTCCAGGCTTCCAGCTTGCTCCCCTGCCTGGGGGAAATAACCTTGGGGAGCTCTGGGCCTGAGGAGAGCCACTCCTCTGAGAAAGCCTTGGCAGAGAAGGTCTATCCCACACACGTCAGCACCACAGCTCCCATCCCACCCCACCGAGGCTGGCCTTCAAGTGGGTGAGATCACCCAGATTCCTCACTGTCTACCTAAAACGGTGATTTTCAAAGTGTGGGCCCAGACCAGTAGCTACAGCAGCACATGAGAACTTGCTAGAAACACAAATGTCCAGGCCCATCCAAGATCTCTTGTGTCAGGCATCCTGGGGTGGGCCCAACAATCTGTGTTTGACAAGCCTAGCTCATTCTGATGTGTGCTCATGTTTAAGGTCTCCTGCCCAGATCAGTGTCATTCCAGCACAAGGCCTAGGCCTGGGAGGCTGAGACCCCGGTCAAGGGCCACGTCCACCTCTTGGCCCGAGTAGGTATTTGTCACTCCCCCTCATAAGTCTTAGTGTGTCTGTGGTATAAAGGGGGATTTAAGCACGCTTTCAGCTCTGCTGCTTTAAGCATCCACATGGATGTGTATTTAAAGAGTCCCCTTCCCCTTGCTTTCTACAAGGACGGTGGCCAGTGGCCAGAAGGAGCTGGTACCTTCTGGCACTACTGCTGTTCCACATCCCAGGTCACCAGATGAAGTATTCTTCCCAGGCACTGCTGGGGGTGGGGCCAGGAAGGGGAGCCCTACTCACTCTCAGGGGGCCCTCTCTTGCTGTTACCCTTGGGCTTCTGTTGCTCAGCCATCCAAGATAAACACTGTTCCCTTGATCACTCTCCACTCCGTGTCCACGGCCCCTCAGACCCATACGGGCTTGGGATTGATCAGAGAGGGTGGAGGGAACCAAGACACCAGTGTGGGGACTGTGAGGGTTCAGGCAAAGGAAGCAGAAGTCTGAGGAGGGCAATAGGTGCAAAGAACCAGGAAGCAGGTGAGGGTCGCTCACAGCTTAGAGGAGAGTGGCCCTGCGGCCCACAACCTGGCTCTGAGCCACGCCCAGACCCCAGTTCAGACAGTAGGCAGGCCTACTTACAAAGGAAACCAGGGCAGCCAGCAGCAGGATGCGCACCAGGAGGTCCTCAAACTGCTCCAGCACCAGCTCCCAGAGGGACTTCCCTGGGGACAGGGGAGCGCATGAGTCCTGGGCCTGTAGGCCTGTACCCTCCCCATTCAGAGCTGATGGCTCCAGGGACCTCTTGGCCCCTCTACTCCCAGTAAGAGGCTCATGTGGGGGATTTCGGGGGCTCAGCAAGGAGTGAGGGATCAAAATCTGGCCACGAATGGCCCCAAGGCTGTCATGCCCAGCCTAGCAGCATGCCCAGCCGGCTCACCTTCCTCAGTTGGAAGCTCTGAAGGATCCAGCAGCCACAGGAGCATGAAGAGACAAGAGACCAAGACAAGGTTATGCAGAGGGGCTGTGCAGGAGTCTGGCAGCCTCGCCCCACTATGCCCTCCCAGCCCACCACGATGGTCTGGATGTGTTCTCTCAGCTGTCTGAGGCCACAGAAAGGATGCTTTCAGCCCAAATGCTTCTACCCTCTACTCCACCCAACTCGGGTTAAGTAGATCTAGCGTGGCTCAGATCACCTTAGGATACGATGGGAGTACGGAGCATCCAGTCCCTCTCCCATTTCACAGAGGGGAAACTAAGGCCAAGAGGAAAGAAGAGACCCCCAAAGTCGTGCAGAGTTGGCAGGTCTCACAGCCCCCTGCACCACTCTTCCTCAGATGGCTGCCACCGTCTCCCACGCCCCCAGTCCCCTTCTTACTATAGTGAACCTGCTCAGGCTCACTTTGCTCACTGGAGCTCTGACCTACCTGCTCCTCCAGGACCACCCAGGCAAGGTCAGCTCCCTCAACGCCTCATCACAGCAGGCCTCCCTGTACAAGCCCAGGCAGGCAACATCCCAGATAGGGAGGGCCCCTCCACCACCCAGTCCCCCCAGGCCCTCCACTCCAGCCATGCTCAGGAAAGATTCCCAGACACACATCCAGTTCCACACAACATACTGAAGAACACTGTTTCCAAACACCGGCAGCACCTGTCTCTACCTGCCATTTTTTTTTTTTTTAAGCTCTTATATTTCCCAAAGTACCTCTACCAGCCACAGCTGGCCGCCTCCAGTACCTGTCTATCTTCCTAGCAGCTTACAGGGGAGGAAAGGCAGGAATTCAGACTTAGTATCACACAGGTGCAAACTAAGATCGAGGTAAGGTCACGCACCAAGTGTGTCCGCACAGGGCACTGGAGGGTGTGGGAGCTGAGCGCAGAGCGGGCTCTGCTAGACCCCGCCCCAGGCTGAGCGCTGCCCCTGCTGAGGCCCTCCCTGTATTCTGAATGGCCTCTGCCTCCTCCTGCTGTTTGTTACCACCAGCAGCACGCAGGATCCTGTCAGCTCTGCAGACTGAGGTCCCCCAGGCTGGCCTTCGTCCTCTGCCTGCTCCCTGACACAGGAACAGGTCCTCACATCTGTCCACCTGCTCCTGGCACACTCTGTGATCGTCCCCGTGGGAACCCTTTCTCCCGACCTCCTGTTTGGAAGGGCTGGGGTCTGCACCTGGTGGCAAAGCCACGGAGAGTATCAAGCAGCCTACTGGACTGCCGGAACCCAGGAGGGAAACATAGAACCTAAAAATATACACTTTCTAGCATTTTCTCTAAAGCCCTATTTTAGGCAACGGCTGACATTTTCCGTGGAAAATGTAATCTCCAGTGTCCTGCGTTGAGATTAAAATCAAACAGACTTTTTCCTTCTGATCTATTTAACTGAAGCGAACAGGAAAGGCGGGGCTGGGGGGAGGGCGGGGACAGGCCTTGTTTCTGGGCCAATTCTCCAATGGAGCAGGAGCAGAGTCCTTTAGAGGTCATCTTGGCTACGCCCCAGCCTCGAAATGGAACAGAGCCAACCTGTGGCACGTATCAGGCTGCTTCTGCCATGCACTACCCAGGGGACCCCCAAGCCCTCACCTTCGGGAGCTCCTGGCCAAAGGGAGAATTCGCCTGTCAGTCGCACCTGAGTCCCTCCTGCTGACTCCTGGACTCCTCTCTGACGCCCGAAGCCCCTAAACTTCCACACTCTTTAGGGCATTGATTAGGGGGCTGGGGCTAGGACGCACATCAGGGGCACACAGCTCTCAGCCTCCCAAGATGCTTTCTGCCTGCCTCAGGTGGCCTCTACGTTCACCCTTCCGCCTGTCCACCTGTTCTCCCCTCTGGCTCCGCGACCCTCACGGCCCGGCACCTCCTCTCGGGAGGTCATAACACAGTTCTCCAAATGTTTCTGTTCTTCCTTCCTGTGGCCGTATGGTAAATGTGCACTTCTCAGCTCTTGTGTTTCCAAAAGGATGTGTGTTAGATCCCAGCTGGAGCACTGGGTTTTTGCTGTGAGACTTGTCTAGAGGGCCACTGTCCAGAACAAGGCTCTCTGACGACATAACTTTTTAGCTCTCTTGCAGCCACTGGCCGTATGCAGCTATTGAGCTTTTGGTATGTGGCTAGGGTGACAGAGGGGCCATATTTTTAAATTTTACTTTCTTCGTATGTTAAATTTTAAACACCTGTAAGAGGCTGATGCCTGCTGCCCAGCACAGGCGTGGGGCTCCCTGACCTCCTGCTACAGCACCTGCTCCCAGTGGGACGGGGTCTGTTCTGTCACCTGGCATCACAGAGAGAAGAATGCACAGAGCCCCAGATGGCCAGCCTGCCCCTGGGACACAGCAGAAGTGAGAAATGGGTTTCTATTCTTCCAAGCCACTGAGGGGGTCTTTTTGGAGGGGGAGGGTGCTGTTTTGAAACATATTCTCAATATGTTGCCCAGACTGTCCTCAAACTTCTGAGCCCGAGTGAGTTTCCTGCTTTAGCCAAAGGAACCGCTGGGACCACAGAAACACGCCACTGTGCTTGGCCAGCCACTGAGGTTTGGGGATCGTCACTGCAAAAACCTACCTCTACCAAGACACGGCTTTTGCCCTTCCAGCCCACTAGGGCAGGCTCGGCCAGCCATGCAGTTACCACATAGGCCCCGCCCATCCCTGTACACAGTGCAGGCGTGGCCCTCGTTCTGCCAGAGCAGCTGGCTCACTGTGGGGGGCCCCGAGCCTTACTGAGGTGAGACCCTGCACCCACCACGAAGGGCTGTTGTGACCATCACCTCCATCAGAAGCCACATTCAGCACCTACGTCCCAGGGCCTCAGGTACACTGTGTACCAGGGGCCGTGTGCACATTATATCCAGAGCCCAGCTGGGAAGACACAGCGCCCAGCGGGAGAGCTCGGCAGAGAGAACACGGCAGCAACTGGTCTTCACTGTGAGTCAGACGCCTCACTAAGCCCTCAGGCCCACTGCTCTGATGGTTCCCAAGCAGCTTAAGAAGAGAATGCTGTTCTACTGCCGTTTTAGAATACTTCAGAGAGGTTGAGTAACAACTTCAGTCACAGTGACAGCACAGGTGGGCTCTGAGATCCGGCAGAGTGCCCCTCAGCCCCCACCACACTAATTCCTCAGCAGCCCTGCCTGCCTCCTCTACCTCCTAGGCAAAGTCACCTGAAAAAAAACTTCATTTTTTTTTCTTCTGATCGTTGAGCTGGATGCCATCATCCTGTCAATCAGCCCATACCCTCTGTAGTGGCCCCAGAGTCACCTGCTATAACCAGTCTCTCCAAATAGATCTGCTGTCCTCATAGGTGGTATTTGGGGGTGCTAACAGGCCCTGCCTGCTCAGGCATCTGCTGCAAATGTCAAGCTCAACAAAATCCTGCAGGACCCAATTTTCCCTCCCACATGAGTAGGTCTCAGCTTTATGAAGGAACCCCACGGCTGGAAGCACCTCTATCCCGACTGCCGGTACCCCTGGAAGATCCTGCTTTTCCCTGTTGCTGTACCTCAGCTGCATGTGGGAGGCTGAGGTAGTCCCCTTGACACGGTGTCCATGGGACCAGCAGTGTCA
Source organism: Ctenodactylus gundi (assembly GCA_004027205.1). Lineage (NCBI taxonomy): Eukaryota > Metazoa > Chordata > Mammalia > Rodentia > Ctenodactylidae > Ctenodactylus > Ctenodactylus gundi. Next base: position 49,163 of record PVKB01004953.1, on the reverse strand, counting down.
AGATGCCTCACACACTAAGTAGAGAATGCCCACCCCTGCCCACACTAGTGCTGTCCACACGAGATAAAAAAGCAGGAATGGGACACTCACAGCAGGTACTGGTAAAAGCATTCTGCATGCCAGTGGCTGTCCTCAGCCTACAAAATAATGGTCAGCTTTAACACATCTCAGGGCCTTCCCAGATTGGACCCAGCCATGCCCTTCAGAACCACATCCGTATCTCAGACATGGGTTCCTGTACCAGCAAAGCAATGCCTCAGAGCAGCCACCTCGGTGGGTGACCAAAGTTTTCCCTCTGCCAATACTGTGCCTGCATCTTTCTTTCTATACAGAGAATCCTTCCCTGCCTCCTCACCTATACCCCACATTTCCAGGAAGCCTTCCTCTGACTGGTCACCAGAACCAGGGCCTGCCCGCCATCAGGTGGGAGCATCTCCAGGCAGGGAGGGGCTGGGTTATCCTTGGGCCCACACTGAACCCTCACAGCGTTGTTTATTCAGTTGCTCCACAGTTCAGGCTAACTAAGCTGGGCCACCAGCCTGCAGCCAAGGAGAAGGGGGTTCAGGACCAGGGCTGACCCCAGGCTCCACACACCACCTGCTACCCTAATCTCCCTGGACTCCTTCCTTCTCACAACACTGGAAACTGGAATTTCGGCTTCTAAATGTCAGTTTCAGCCAGGAGAGGCAACAATCACCAATGTCTTCCTCCAAGGTAAATTTACAGAGCAATTAAATCGTCATTTGCAGAGGCAGGGAGAGGCCCTAGCTGGGCAGAGCCCGCCCAGCCCACCTGGCCCTGCCCTGGTCTCCAGGGTCCACCTAGAGTGGACAACCTGGCCCTGCTCTGCTGGGTACCACTGAGGAGCTGTGGGAAGTGGCTTTCACTCTGCTGAGGACCCACCAGCCTACCCAGCTTTTCTGGTGCTCCAGCTGAGCTGAGGAGTTTGCTCAGCATCTGTGCGCGCTGCCACCCCAAGGAGCAGACCTGGTCCTGCCTCCAGGAGCCTGGGGTTGAGGGCACCAACCAGGGCAGGCCTAACGCTGCTCCTTGCGGGGAGGGGACTAAGGCTCCACGCAAAGGCCAGTGGGTGTGAAAGCTAGACCTCAGGCTGAAAGACCTTGACCTTCCACATGGTGAACCAGACAATCTCCCATGAGCAGCTTCAGAGCCAACAACGCCCGTGCCGGGGTCTAATGTCCCTTCTGTGCTGTACTGGGGAGGACACTGAGACCAAGGAGGAGCTAATGGCCTGAGTAGGCCACTCCAATCGACCCCTCTTCCCATTCACCCAGTCCTGTGGCCTGGTTTCTAGGGGTCACACACATGGGTATCGCATGTTCCGGTGCCAAATGGGACTGGGCTGAGGGCAGAACAGAAGGCCACAGCATGCGAGTGCAAATCAGACTGCCTATCCCACCCTAGAGTAGTCCTTGGGGCAGCCCTCAGGGCAGCCCTCGGCCACTGTATCCATTACACGGATGCACAATGAGAGGCCCAGAAAGGCCAAGTCCAGGTCCAGGGGATTACAGGTGTGTGCCACCACGCCTGGCTTATGTGGTGCTGGAGAATTGAACTCAGGGCCTTGTGCATGCCAGGCAAGTGCTCTAACCGCTGTGCTATTCCTCCAGCCCCATCTCCAGAGCCTTTAAGTGCAGACCTCCATGGCAAGCTGTGCTTCCCCGAGTCTAGCTCTGGCCTTGGCTCAAGTCCAGCAAAGGAGACGAGCAGCCTGCTCACAGACACAGGGAAATCAGCTGCTTCTGAACCATATGAAAATACACCTAACTTGACCTGAAGACAGAGGACACACAGTAAATTTATGAGAACACTTTTCTCCCTGAGAGGCACCAATCAGATGCGGCTTCCTCACTGCTGGCCAGGCAGCCGGAAAGGGGCAGCCAATCAATTCGACCTTTTCAACAGCAATTTAGCAACGGCAGTCAAGACTAGACACGCAGCAATGGCACTTCTAGGAATTCACCCTTGAGTGCTACTTCCAAGGATGGGACACGGTGTGGTGACATGCCTGTAATGCTGCGTGTAACAGCAGAGGCTGCGAAGAATCCTAGGGCCATCAGCTGAAATATGAAGAAATAACGGAACAGGTCCACACTGAACTCTTGCAGCCATTTAGAAAGTCCTAGGATGCCTCTCATAGAAACATCATCCAGAATGCTGGAAAACTAGGGCTGGAGGAATGGCACAGCAGTTAAAGAGCTTGCCTAGCAAGCACAAGGCCCTGAGTTTAATTTCCAGCACCACATAAGCCAGATGTGGTACTGCATGCCTGTAATCCATCCCAGCACTCTGGAGGCTGAGGGAGGAGGCTTGCTGTGAGTCCAAGGCTGGCCTGGGCTGCATAGTGAGTCCAGGACCAGCCTGGCAGCCTGGGCTACAGAGTGAGACTATCTCACAAACAAAACAAAACAAAATGAAACAAAACAAAAACTGAGAAAACTGTCACCCCCTCTCATGCACAAAAAAGGACCCTCTGGCTGGGGGTGTAGCTCAGTGACAAAGCACTTACCCAGCATGCATTCAACAGGGATCAATTCCCAGTACTACACATTAAAAAAAAAGCGCTGGGCCAGGAACCTCCAGCTCACCCCTATTGGGCCTCAGGGAACCAGTTCTACTAAGAGGTGGGGACAGGCAGTGTTCTGTGTGTATGAGGGGCTCCTGGCTATCATCCTCCCTGGATGTGCTGTAGAGGCTCCAGCCCCTGTCTGTGAGGTTTCTGTCCCTGGAAAGGAAGAGGAGGGAGAGGTGGGGAGAGGTGAGACAGTGAAATCTCCAGCACCCCCTTCCTCCCTACCCCGGCAGAATTTGCAAACCCTAGGACTTAAGCAAATGACTTCCTTGTGGTTTCCAGCACCAACGACCTTGCAGGTGCACAGGCACCAGGGGTGGAGGGAACACCAGTCCCTGGGGTGTTCCCTCCAACCACAGGCCCCCTTGCACACCCTACCTTCCAGCTTCTGGCCAGAAGCCCGGGGCCCCACCTCCTCTGCTACTGGGACCGAGCAGTTGTGACCTCACTAAATGTGCACAAACAACCATAAGTCAGAGGTTCTGTTGCAGCCTCACTTATGATGAGAGAGGGCTGAGGCTCTCACAGCTGTGAAGGGGTAGTACTAGGGGGCAGAACCCCATCAACTCCACCCCAGAAGCTGTGCCTGAAAAGAACGGAGGGTACTGGAGCCTACTCCACCAGCAGGCAGAGTACATGGGGGTGGGAGGGTGGCAGGGAAGAGCAGCTGGCTCCCCTCAGCCCACCTGACAATTTCCAGAGCCCAGGGATGCTTCCTGGGGAAAAAGCCAGCTGGTGATGTGAGGGAAGATCCTTCTGAGGCCCGACAAGGGCTGGGGACAAAGCTGGATTAGCTGCTGCCCAGCTGACCTCAATACCAAGCAAAGGGACCAACCAAGTCTCACAGAGCTTCTTGTCCAGACAAGGAAACTAAGGTCCAGTGAGCAGCAGGCACCCTGTACCAACTCCATAGTCACTGTGTGATCTTGTGAAACTGTTTAACCATCTGGGGCCTCAGTTTCTACCCTACAAAATGGGGGTGACAAGACTTCTTACCTCATACAGTTATTTGGAGGAAGAACTGAGATAACAGTTCAAAAAAGTGCCGAGAGGGGCTGGAGGAATGGGACAGCGGTAGAAGCGCTCGCTTAGCACGCACAAAGCCCTGAGTTCAATGCCCTAGCACCACATAAATTGGGCACGGTGGCACATGCACGCAACCCCTGCACTGGGGAGGCTGAGGCAGGAGGATTGCCATGAGTGCAAGGCCAGCATGGGCTACAGAGTGAGACCCTGTCTCAAAAAAGGAGGAGGAGGAGGAGGAAGAGGAGGAAAGAAAAATAAAATGCTGAGAACAGTGCCTGGCACACAGTAGGTACTCAGTGAACATGAGCTTTGGGGGAGCCCAACAGGCCCCACAACTTTTCCTACCACATCAATGCATCCTCCTGCCTGTGGACCTACACACTGCTCCAACCCAATGTATTTCCCCTCTCTTTCCACAGATATTCAGGAGTAAGGACACCCCAGATCCCTGTAACCAGATAAAACTACATAGGGTGGGGGCTCAGGCTCCTCTATGCCAGTGGGCTCCCCCTCTGCCAGACAGAGGAAGACATAAGAGCCAGAAAGGAGCAGGAGCGTGGCCAGGGCCACACTGGGGCAGCGTGTGCGGGACTCCAGGGGTTGCTCTTTGGACTGGGTTTCCAGCTTGCTCTGAATCATGACTCCCAAGCTGGAGACACCAGGAGCACCAGAGGGGCTGCGGGCCCCGGAGCTGCTCACCCGACCTGAACGAGGCCCTGCGGCCCTGATCTTGTGCAGCAAAGGACACCCTGCCTGCCAAGTCATTAATGGGGAACATTAAATAATATTTATCTCCCCAGTTCCTCCCACAGCTCAACTAAATATAGCAACCAATTTTTTTGAAAAAGGATTTCTGCTCCAGAAAGATAATATTTATTTAAGAGGTGGTTTTCATAAACTAATACAAAACCCAAAGCACCCTTTCTGACAGGAGTTTGTAATTTCTGAGCCAGCTCGGAGCAGAGGGACACCCAGGCAAGCACAGCCTCCCCTCTAACTGGATGGGAACTGGTGAGGTTCCTAAGTCCCAAAAGGACGCAGCCCAGACAACACTTTGGGGATGGCAGGGACATTTCTCTCGGAAGCTCACACTCTGACAGGTGCTGGGGATGGGGGAGGGCGGCAGGACACACAAGAGGAGGAGACCATGGGCAGGGGACTGCTACATCTTCCACGCTCAGGGGCCTCGCTGCCGACGGGGCCACATCTGCCCGACCTTCTGGCAGAAATACAGAAAGAACCCCACGCTCCTCTGAAAGAGGTGAGGAACAAATGATCCTCCTCTCCCATAAAACTCAAGCGCTAGAAGGTTCCCTCCTCGCCGGGAGGTGGGCAGACGCCACTCCAGGTCACCCAGGCTGGGACCAGGAAGGTGGGTCTCCGGCGGCCTCAGCAGTTCAAAGCCCCCACCGACTCCCGCCAGCAACATCCGCCTCGAGCTGCAGAAAGAGGAAGACCGGGCTTGAGGGTGGGGGTGAGGGCGCCAAGGCCGCAGCTGCCTCGCTGCACCCCCTGGGGTCCTTGCAGGAGGACCCTCCACCGGGCCGGCTGCGGGCGGGGCCTCGAGCCCCGGCCGATCCCTGGCACGCGGGTCCCAGCACCCGCACGGCACGACGCGCCAGTCGCCGCGCTGCCGGGGTCCAGCGCAGAGGCGCGGGAAGCCCGGGGCGGGGGCCGGAACCCGCCCCACGCGCAGCTCCGCCAGGTGCCCCGCGAGCACCGCCGAGCTTCCGGAGCCCCGCTTCCTGCCCGCCCGCGGGGGTGCGGCCGGGAGGGCCAGGACCGCTCGGCGGCCGCGGGGCTGGAGGTCGGAGCCGGCGCCCGTGGCCCCGCCACCCGGCCCGGCCCGCGCGCTCACCGTTGGGGCCGTAGCGCTCCCGCGCGCGGGTCACCTGCTCCGGGCTCAGGCCGCCCTCGGCGGTCACCGAGAAGCGGCGCAGCACGTCGGCGGCCGGGAGCAGGTGCGCCTCCTCCATGCCGCCCGCCGGGCAGTCCGCGCCGTCCAGGCCGCCTCCTGGCGGGGCTACTGCGCGGGGCGCTGGGGGCTCCGGCCCGGGCTGGCGCCGCGCGAGGCCATGTCCGCGCTGGGACCTTCCCCGACGGCAGTGGTGGCGGCGGGCGAGACCCAGGCCAGGATGCTGCGCCCCGGGCTCCCTCCCCGGGGCGGGGCGGCGCGGGGCCCGCCCCCGCTCTCACACCCCTTCCGGCCGCCCTCCGAGCCGCCGCGCCCGCCCGCCCATTCTACGGAGACAGGCACTGAGGCCGCCGGGGAGCGCGCCGAGCCGGGCAGCTGCGGGCACGTGGCGGCGAAGCGGGCCGCAGGGCCGGGCCGGCTCCGTTCGCCTCGTCTCTGTTCTCCTGGAGCGTGGTGGCGGGGTGCAAGATGGAGCTGTCCGTGGAGGGGCGGCCTCCGTCCCAGCTCCAGCTCTGCGCGGGCTGACCCTGGATCCAGGGGGCCCGGAGCCTGGACACAGGCGGGTCTGCAGGGGAAGCCACCTGATGCCTGGAGCGTGTGAACTTCCCTTTTCCAGACGCCGGCGATGAGCGGTCAGTCACTCCTCATTTAACCAGAACCTCTAGCAATGAGCTGGCGGAGCAGAAGTAGAAGAAACCAGGTTTGTGACTTGAGGCTCCGAGGCACCCCCGGCAGGAAATGCAGCCGCCGGGGGCGGGGCGGGGCTCCCTAGAGACGCCTGAGGGGACAGGCGGGATTCACTGCCCAGGGACTCCTGTGATCAAAGGAGGGGAGGAACCTAGGAACCCCGTGTCCAGCAGCCTTTAAGGGTGTCAGAAAAGGGGTGCTGGTCTCAGAAGGGAGATGATGTGGAAAGGCGGAAGTCACCACACCACCAAAAGGGGGAGCAAGGAGCACAGTCTCATCATCACACCTCACCGGAGCTAGAAATTGAATCCAGGGCCTTTGCACTGAGCTACTTACGTCATCTCTAGCCCTTAGTTGGTTACTGGTTTTATGAGATCAGATTTCACTAAACGACTAAGTTGCCCAGGCTGGGCTCAAATTCTCTATCCTCCTGACTCAGCCTCTGGAGTAGCACCACCTCCACACCCAGCCCATCTTAACTTTTTAGATCTTAAGTCCAGTATCTTCAAGTATCCCCACCCCGTGCCTGTCCCTATCGTCTGTACTGTACACAAAGACAATCCTACCGCATCTGTAACTTACTAGGGAAAAAGTTAGGCAGGGCCAGGCTGGGGAAAGGGCCCATAGCTCTCCACTAGCTCCCTGGAGTCCCAGGCATCCAAGAAGCTAGGATATCCCTGCACCGCCCAAACACACATCCTGCAGCCTGACAGTCTGACAACCCCCTCTGCAGCCCTGGGGACCTTAGCCCCAGGCCTCACCCACCGTACCCCACCCTCACTGTGAGTTGGCACTTGCTGGAAGGTACAGCCAGAAGACCTGATTGTTTGCTCTGGCAGCCTGGCCTCTGTTTCCTTTCTCCATCCCACCCCACCCTTCCTCCAAACCACCACTAGCAGGGCAAATAGATGCCAGCCATGGTGTGCCCATCTGGCAGGGTGACATACCTGCAACAAGCCCACCCGCTGTGCCATTCACCAAGCCCCCACCAGATCCCACGCAGTCTTTTCACACTCCAGCTTCCTTCCCAGGTGCGGTGTGCCCCTAGTCATGTCTTCTGGACAGCCAGAGTGACGGATCATAGGCAGGCTGCCCCAAGGCCAAGCTGCCACGGACCCAGAGCCCCAGGACCGGCATCACCCCGTCTCTTCCCAGCTCCCCCCCCCCCCCACAGGACAGGTAGTGCAGAACACGCCACCTCTCTGGAGAGGCCTGCCTTGTCTCGTCCCCTGTGGGACTAGATGGAGCACAGAGGAAAGGCAGACCTTCCTTGGAAGGATCTGGACACCTGGAGAGGAGTGTGCTTCAGACTGTCAAAAGCAGCCTGATTTGAAGATGGGAAATCTCTGCCACATGTCAAGGACAGTGATTCAGTCCTTCAGGATGGTTAGATCGCATGGAGCAGGAGCTCAAGGGCCAGGAGGGTAGATGAGAGAGGCAGGACTTGAACACTAAGAACCTTGATTATACTGAAGACTTTTCAGGTAGTAGCGAGATGAGGTAGATCTGTTTCTAGAACAGTTACCTGTGAAGTGGGTGTGGGAAAGGGGCTCAAGGGGAGAACTGAAGTAAAGGAACCTGCAGTCATCCCCATGAAGATGGAGAGGCTGGCCTAAGGCAGAGCTCAGACTGCAATGGACGGGCCTTCAAGTCAGGGGTCGGGGGGCATGAAGAGTCTCTGACTTCAGCTGCTCAGTGAGCAGGGGTTTGGCCCTGTGGCCAGGGCAGCAGGCCTAGATGGGGAGGAGGGCCTAGAAGCCAGAGCTTAGCCAGTCCAGGGAGCCTGGCCCAGTGGAATGTCAGGGGCCTGGGAGACTCCATGTGGAAGTGGCAGAGCAGAGTCTTAGACAGGCATGGTGGCACACACCTGTACACTTGGAAGGCAGAAGCAGGATTGTGAGTTCAAGGCCAACCTGAGCCTGTCTCAGGATTAAGAAAAGTATGATCCTTTGTGGCAAGGGCTTCCTGAGGTGTTCATGGGACCTTTCTGTCTCCCTCAAAAGGTGAATGGGGAGGCCCTCACCCTAGAAGTGTTTGCCGCCAGCTCATGAGCTGAGCCAAGCAGACGCTCTTGACTTTTTTTTTTTTTGGCTGTACTGGGGATTGAGCCCGCAGCCTTGACATTGAGCTATCTGTATTTTCATATATATTTTTTTATTCTGAGGCAGGTAGCTCTCACTAAATCATTAAATTGCAAGGCTGGATTTGGACTTGTGATCCTTTACCTCAGCCTCCCAGAATGCTGGGATTACAGGCCTGCACCTCCAGGTCTGATTCTCTTGACTCATTGTGCCTTGGGTCAGAAATTGTATTGGAAGGCACTGGTGTGGACCAGAGCTCGCTAGGAGGCCTGGCCCAGCATCACCTCAAGAGAAACAGTAGGGAGCAAAGAAACAGGAAGTCGGGGTGAGATCCTACATGACATCAAAAGAGGCAGAGACCAGAGGGGAGGGAGAGACAGGGAGGAGGTGCTGCCTAAGGACACCCAAGCTCCTCCGGGGCTCTGATGCGCTGCTCTTGTGGGTTTCCCAGTCACAGGACATGATGTCATGCCCTTTCTGTAGACTGCCTGTGATGGTGCAGGTTTCTGGGGGTTTATGTTTATTGTTTTTGTTTTGCTAGGGTTTTGCAGCCAGAAGACTGAGACCAGGTCTAACTAGGAATCATGCTTCTACCTCTTACAGGCTACGTGGCTGTGGGCAAGGCACCTTACTCTCTGGACTCACTTTGCTTGTTTGTAATTATTAGTGAGGGTAAGCTAACGGCTATAACAGACACACCAAAAAATGTGTAAAGGCTGAAGCAGTACAGTTCATGTCTCAGTGATGTAAAATCTAAAGCTCATGCTTGGTTGGATGGTGAAACTGTGACCCAGACCCCTTCCCTATTGTGGCTCTTACATTTTTAAGATGGATCCAGGGTTCCCATACTAACTGCATCAAGCCCCGGGAATGAGAAAGGGCACAGAGGTTGTATTAGTTTGGGTTCTTTCAAAAGGCAGAATTTACAAGTATTATAACAAAAGGGATCTATTCGAAAGGCTTACAAATCTGAGAATAGAGATAGTCCAAGATGGCAGCCTGCACCTGCGAGAGCTGGAGTGTCCTATGGCTGCTCAGCTACAAAGTGGAACACCATCTGGGACTACAGGATAGCCCGTGAGAGTCTGCTGCACATCTCAGTTGTTCAAAGAACAATGGCGAAACCCGGAGACTGAAGGTCAGCAATGAGCAGACAGGCGCAAGTCGAGACTGGCATCTGTAGACAATTGCAAAGGTGAGAACTTTCCCAGAGGAAGAAGCTGTCACAATCTCTTTTCTTCCCTCATTCCATACAGTTCGAGTTCCATTTGGACCTCCCACAGCTGGGTGGGTGCTCTTGCCTCATTCTCTGGCCCACAAATCGCTCACACTCTAATCCAGGCTGGTTCTCAATTCCCAAACTAGGCGTGGGTCCCAAGCCCTAATTCAGGCATGGTTCCTGATTGCCTCAAATTGGCATAATCTCTCCAGGGGTCACAGAGATGATGATCAGGTTTTTATGAGCCAGTCTTGGAAGTGTTTACATAATTTCCTCTCATGTTCCTTGGGCTGGAATTGGGTCACATGCCTTGTCTAATTGCAAGGGTAGCTGGGAAATGTAGTCTAGCTATACTTAAAAAGAAGAGAAAAGGCTGGGCCTAGTGAGTGGCTTGGACCTGTAATGTCAGCACCCCGGGAGGTTGAATCAAGAAGTGCCAGCCCAGCCTTAACAACTTAGCAGTTTAGCAAGATCTTATTTCAACATCTGAAATAAAAATGGGCTGGTGACGTAGCTCAGTGTAAAGGCCCTAAATTCCATCTTAAGAACTGGGAAAAAAAAGAAAGAAAGAATTACCTCATTTTGAACTGGAGTGTGGCACTGTGGTAGAGTGTTGCCTTGCATGAGCAGGCCCTGGGGTCCATCCCCAGCACCAAAATCAAGCACACTTAAAAAGAAACCCAGCCAGGTTGGTAACGTGCTGTAATCCCAGCTACCTGGAAGGCTTGGGCAGAAGGGAGTGCACGTGTGAGGCCAGCCTGGGCTATGTAGTGACACCTTGTCTCAAAGTCAAAAGAAAAACAACATAAAGGACAGAGGGTCCCTGTCAACCTCTATCTGATTCACATTACTTCTCTGGGGCACATGCATTAAGAAATGGTGACCCAGAGGGGAAAAGAAAGACAGGCCCAGGATGGCCGTGGCCTTTTTTTTTTTTCAGCCTGTTGAGACCACATGGGTGAGCTAGGGTTGGTGTACTATGTGCCCCAAGGTTAGTAAGTGAAAGGAAAGCAGTTGGGTTCAGGTTCACTGTTTTGGTCACAATGAAAATACAGATGCATGCCAAAGCTCCGATATACAAATGTGTAACTCTAGGGATTATGCATACGAGGTAAGGTTCTTAATTTTTGTTTTTAAAACCAGCATTGCACAAAATAAAGAGGAATGGTAAAATAAATGTGAACAAGTTAGCATTTTAAATTTTCTTCACTTAGTAATAAATAGAAAATAAAAATATAAAACAATAAAAACCTTACAAGGGTGGGGAGTGTAGCTCAGTGGAAGAATGCATGAGCCATGTTTTTTCCTGATTCTAGTTTCTTTGACTTTTTTTATGGTACTAGAGATCAAGTTAAAGGTTCTCCTACTGAGCTACATTTCCAGCCCCCTCCCACCCCCTACAACCCCCCCCCACCCCGTTTGGAGACAAGACATCTTTAAGTTGTCCAGGTTAGGCTCAAAGACATAAACCTACTGTCTCAGCCTCCCAGGGTGTTGGAATTACAGGCCTGAGCCACCTGGCCTGGTTTTTCCCAGCTTTTAAATAGGAGGTCCTATTTCCATTTTGCCCTGGGCCCCAAAATTGTGCAGACAGCCCTCCTCCCCTTTAACACAGGAGAAAGGTTCTGAGGCGTTCCAAGAGCCTCCCAGACTTCCTCAGGGCACTCAGCTGGGACTCATAAGCAGCCCCAGTCTGCCCACCCAGGATCCCCTCCCAAAGCACAAGATCAGTGGAGTTTTCACTGGGCAAAGATGAGTGTTCCACACACCCCAGCCCCCCCTGCGCCCACTTCATCACCACGGCCTGAGCCAGGCTGCGGCATCTCTTTTTAGCGGGGTTTTTTCCCAGCCTCCTCCTCCTCGGCCTCCCTGTTTCCACCTTCCTCGGCTACCGCAATACTACTTGGCTGAAATGGTGCTTTCCTTACTCCATTCTGCTCAAGAACCTTCGTTTGCTCCCTGGTCCTCGTGGGATAAGGTCCAGACTTTTCAACTCAGCAGTCAAAACTCTTTAACAATTTTTTTCTTACCAACACCCAGGCACACTGGTTTCAAAATCCTCCACGTGGGGCTTGCACATTCTAAAGTCACCCCTGGGTCTGGGCTGTTCCCTGTTCTAGAATGCTCTTCCCTCGCCTCTTTCTGAAATTTCTACCCACGCTGAAGCTCTTTTCCCTGGCTACCCTAGCCCTATGTGTTCCCTGCAAACTTCTGACTGGTTCTGAGCAACTAACCAGGGAGGCCCGCGAAGATCAAGGCCTGCCTGCCTGTGGCGCACAGTGGGAGAATGAGGAGAAGGAATTCCAAAGCCAGCAGTGTGGAGCAAGGAGGCTGGGCTAGCATCGCCAGACCAGGTGTCCCATTTTTCATGAATAGGTAGGTGGCTTTTATTAGTATTTAGCTGCTGGGACCAGGTAGTTTTTTTCAGAAGCCAATGAATGGTCAAAAGGCATCCTGGCCGGTAGGGGCACCCCTGGCCATGGGAAGGGTCTTGCTGCAGGGCAGCAGGGACAGAAGCTTGACCCCTATCTAGCTCAGAGGACAGGTGCTAAGTGGGGACTTGGAAGGGCTGAGCAGGAAAGGGGCAGGGCCTGGGGATGCTGTGGTCCCAGCTTCACTCATTCATCCAGTCAAAAATATATATCAGAGACCCATGAGTTCCAGGCCCCGGAGAGACAGACCCTGTGCTCCAAAAAGGCAGCAAGCCAGGCCTCACAAGAACCCGCACGTGGGCACACATGGCTGGGTGCCGGTGGTACCTTGAGATCATGACAGGAGAAGAGGAGACAACTTCTTCCAGCCAGGGGATCGAGAGAGACCTCCTGGAGAAAGGGATGTGTCTGAAGTCTGAAGGAACATGGGAAAGGAACGGTGTTCCTGGCTGATTGAACAGCCTGTGCAAAGTTGACTTGGGGGCTGGTGGCGTAGCTCAGTGGTTAAAGAGCTTGCCTGCTGTGTGCAAGGCCCTGGGTTTGATTCCCCAGCACCACGTAAAAACTAACCTGACATGGTAGCACGTGCTTGTAATGCCTGCACTTGGGAGACTGAGGCAGGAAGATTGCTGAGAGTTTCAGGCCAGCCTGGGCTCCATAGTGAGCTCAGGACCAGCCTGGACTACAGAGGGAGACCCTGTCTCAATCAATCAATCAATCAATCAATCAGTAACTTGTCTGTGAATCTTTGGAGGTGCTTGCTTGTCCCTGGGCCTGAGTTTTCCGTGTGGTGTCAGTGAAGGCTGTGGGAGTAGCTGGACAGCACCTGCTCAGGAGAGGGCAGGGGCTGGGGTTGCCCTGCCACTGCCCGCTTTGGCTTGGAAATGGGTTTGGATCAAAATGCAAACAGACTTTCAGGCTTGGGAAACCTGCTTTCCCTTTCAGGGGTCACTAGTGAGCAGGTGTTGCCGGCAGGTGCCTGAGACTCTGCTGCTGAGCCCCGATTCCTAGTCTGGTCCTCCCATTCGGACACCTCCCCTGCCCAACCCCGCCCCGGGCACAGGAGGGGACCGTCTCTGCTCCCTAGCCCGAGGCCCCTGTACCATCTGCTACCTTTACCCCCCCTCACCCTCCTGAGTTCTCGGCCTTGGTCTCTCAGGCTGGGAACCTGTGTGCTCCCATGCGTTTTGCCCCGAGGCCCCCCGGCCTGCAGTCACCCTCACACCCTTCCTCTAGCCCCCCGCTAGTGCTCACCTCCACTCACCGCAGCCCCAGACTTCTCCCCACATTGCCCCCTGTCCTCACCACTTCCTGTGAGGGGGCCTCCCAGGGTCTGGTTCCCTACTCCGGTGGGATGCTGCGGTCACCGGTCCCTCTGAATGAAACATCTCCCCAACTTGAAGCTGGCTCACCGCTACCAGTCCCCTAGTCCTGGGCAGCTTGATCCACGTGACCCCATCATCATCGTGTGCATTCGGTGTCCACTCTACTGTCTGGCAGACACTTCTGATTGGGTCCACCAGATCTGACTCACCTGGTTTCCAGGTGGCGTCAGGGCCCTGTTGAATGACTCAGTTAAGGTGGGGACACCTGGGGAGACGCTTCCGGGAGAAGGAGCACCAGAGGATGTGCTGGGCCCAGAAAAATAGGACCTGTCACCAGGAGACAGAGCAGGCATACAAGGCCTCTCCACCAGCCCAGGACTCCATCACATTTGTCCCAGGAAACACGGAACATGTGCCCTTCCCTCTGGAGTCCACATCTTAGAGGAGGCCCTTGGGGGAGGAGCTGAGTGAGACCTTCAGGCCCTTAGCAGGCCAAGCTGCGCACTCCTCCTCTCCTTGAGGCAACTTCCTGTCCCCAGCCCCTTATCTCCCCAGCCAGACAGAGGAGAGGAAGTCGTGCTCTCCCTCCCAATGGTAGCAGACACCCCCCGACCTCAGGAAGGGGCAGTGTGTCCCCCGAAGGCGGGCCTGCCTCTTTGAGGCCTGCCTCCCGGTTCTGCTGCTACCACACTCCTCTTCCGAAAGCTGCCGTCTGGCTACCTCCAGGCTTTGTGCCTTCCAGGACTCCCCAAGGCTTGTCTTTGGGGCCAGCTCATCTCATGCCCTTGCCCCTCCCCTCAACCCTCTCAGACTCTGGTCCCGGTCATGGTCACGTTGGCCTGGCCTGTCCATACCTCCTTCCTGCCTTTACCTATGTTATTACCGATCCTGGGAAACTCCTCTTTTTTTTTTTTTAAACTGTTTGTTTGAGAACAGGGTCTTGTTCTCTATTCAGGCTGGTCCTGAACTCACTGCAGTCCTCCTGCTGCAGCCTCCCAAGTGTTAGGATTACAGGCATATGCCGCCGTGCCTGGCTAATTTTTATGTGGTGCTGGAAATCAAATCGAGGACTTTGCGCACACTAGGCAAATACCCTGACCTATGAGGAGATGCAGCCCCGCATTTCCCCCTACCGTGGTACTGAGAATTGGACTCAAGGCCTTCACACTGAGCTACATCCATAGCCCTTATTTGTTTTATTGTGAGACAGGGTCTCACTAAGTTGCAAGGTTGTCCAGGCTGGGCTTCAATTTATGATCCTCTTGCTTCAGCTTCCTTGAGTGCTAGGATTACTTTACCATTCCCACCTTTACCTCCAACCTTTTAAAAATTTTATCTTGGGACAGAGTCTTGCTAAGGCTATGCTGAAACTTGCAATTCTGCCCCAGTCTTCTGAGTAGCTGGATCATAGGAACCTGTTCTCCTCACCTTTACCTGTCTGACTTTTTCATTCTTCAAGGTCCTCTCCATGAAGGCCCCCTGAATGTCTCACCACCATATGCCCCCTGAGGAGCCCATTATTCTTGTGCATCTTTATGCTGTCCTGAATGCCCATCGGCCTCCTATAAGCAATGAGTTCCCCCAAGACAAGCGCACTGTTGGCATCATCACAAGGCCTCTCCCTGGCAGCCCCTCATGAGAAGATGAGACGGTGGCCTCTTGGTTGGGGAGGTGCTGAGGCAGAAGCTCGTCTGTGGCACTCGAGATGCAGCTCAGCACCCAGCTGGCACTTGGCCCTCACCGAAACTCGAAGATACTGGCTAAATGAATGTGGTTCTACCCAACGCCATATGACAAGAAAACCAAATGAGGTATTCAACTGGGGGAGAGTAAAAGAATGAATGAGCACCTATGTCTGTCAGCTTGTGCCGTTCTTCCCATGGGACAGTCAGACTCTCCATGCCCTCTGTTACAGCCTGGGGTCTGCCTCTGAGCTAGAATTTGTTGTCAGCAATGAGTGGGATTTCCTCTTAGCTCCACACTGTTAGGTGTCACAACAGCAGGGTCTGTCAGCCAGTGTGTGCTGCAACTCACAGCACCCTGGCGATAGGGGGGAGGCTGACTTGCATGGAGGGGCCTCTGGCTGGGCTTGGCTAAGCCTGACTGATCTTGACTGCCCGTGAGAGTCTGGAAAATCCCCCTTTTCCCCTGAAGCCTAGGTTGCTGGACAGTGTGTTTGGGATAGACCCACATCTGGAGGTTATAATATTCATAGCAGAAACTTGCTCATAGTGCCACCTGGACAAAATGCCAAGAGACCTAGACTGTTCCCTGGGCTCTCAGGCTGGATGTAGTAGAAAAATGTGGGTCTCTATGTGGCATACCTGATTTCCTCTGTTCTCTCCCTCTCCATGTGGTCTTGGTTTCCATGACAACACTGGCCTGTTCTCCCCCTTGGGGCCTGGCTGTCCTGACTTTCCCTCCCACTGCCCTTTCGGGGCCTTCTTCCCCTGCTGTGGTGCCAGGTCTCCACCCTGGTATTCCCTGTGTGGGCAGCCAGCCCAGCTCCCTGGGGATATCCTGCCATTGTGGCCCAGTGCCTGGGCCCTGCGTCTGTCAGGTCAGCCCCAGTGAGCTGGGTTCTTTCCAGGTCCTCAGGTGGAGCCTGAGAGTCCAAGGGGAGGGGAAAGTTGGCAAAGGTATCAGCTCCCCAGTGTGGCAGAACCCAGCCCTGTGTTTAAGACACTTGATTCCTGGGCTGTGGCCAGCCAGAGGCAGACACGTGGGCCAGGCTCTCTGACCCATGGCAGGCACTGTGCATGACCTTGGCATGTCCTCTACTGCTCTGCTCTCCCTCTCGGACGCCGTAACTTAGGGAAAACCAAGCCCAGGACGAGAAGACTGAGGAGATGTGTTATCTTGAGTGAGTTACCGGCATGATGAGTGTCACCAGGTCTCAGAGTGGGAGGGGATTTCAGTTGGGCTTTGTCCCCTGGCTTCCAACAACCATACCCCATGAAAATACTCAGATTTGCAAGCTGAGGTCTATTTGCCTCAAATTCCCTGGGGCTCTACCCCTTATTTGCATACCTAAATTAGCCCAGGCCCTCCTGGTCAATCACTGGGGGAGTTACCCACTGGGAGTGTGAAGAAATGATTACAACAGGACTGACTCCTGGCTTGCTGGCTGGTGCTGGCAGGGCAAAGAGATTCACTTAATCCTTTTGTCCACTCCCTAGCCATGCTAGGCAAGCACCATACCATTAAGTTCCAGCCCTGGCCCTTACTCACTTTCAAAAGTAATGGGTTCCATTGTGCTCAGTGGCCTCCTGTTGGCACACAGCAGAGCAGGGAGTTCTCCTGGGGCCTCCTGGCCCAGTACCCAGTCCCTGTCCAACACACACACACACACACACACACACACACACACATACACGTATGCACTTTGTGTTAACAACAGGGGTGCCCATCCATTGGGGGATGGGCAGGGCTCTTAGCCTGGCGCTACTCTCAACCATTGAGTTAAACACAGTGGTCAAAGCTGAAGGTAAGCATCCTCTTTAAGGGCCCTAAGTACCAAGCAGCCCGTTGGTCTGAGCCTACTGTGTGACTTCACCTCTCCGAGTGTCAGTTTTGTCACTGAACAGTGGGAAATGCAATAGGGCCAGTCCCAAGGCCATCCTGAGATCAAGGTGAGGCGGTGACGGGGAGAATGCAGGCTTTCTGCTGATGCGTGAGCCCCTTCGGCTTCTTGTACCCGCTCCCGAGGACTCAGCCGGCCATGGCCTCTGTTCCCCAGGACACTCCCTTCTGATGAGACTGTCTGTGACCTGACCAGGAAGCTGGCCAAGGGCAATACCCACCCAGATCCTGGAGGCAGAAAGCCAGCAGGCAGGAACAAAGAATTTTCCATGGCTCTACAATTAATGAGGAACTGACACTCTTCAGGACCTCAACTGGGTCTTTCACCCTCCTCTCCTTTCCCCAGATTTCCATCATGGGGGATATTTACATTGGAATTCTGCCTAGGACTTCAGGAGCCCAGCATGGGTAAATGGAAAACAATACAGAAGAAAAGATCACTGTATTTTGTAAAGGTAGTTTTGGCAACTTGGTTAAATCTTGGCTTTAAAACATATTACAAGACAGCAAGCATCAAAACCCAATGGTTTTGTGCTTAGATCAAGTCACTGGAGGGTCTGTCAATGATAAACCACCGCTGAAACTCAAGGGTGAAGGTGGGGGACTCCCAAGCTGGAAGCAGGAGGTTGTATGTCAAACACTAGGTCCTCAAGGGAATGTGGTAGTTGATAGCACATGCAGTGGGGACAGACCTGGAGTTGAACTCCTAGTAGTCACTCACTGGGTGATTTCAGGAAAGTTGCTAACTCTCACAGAGTTTCAGTTTTTGCCATCTGTAAAATGGGAACAATAATAGGCCCCACCTTAGCAGATGGTTATGAGTTTGAGGAAATGCATGTGTGTACTTAGTTGGTTACACAACAGAGATTACCTTACTATAACACACACACACACAGACACACACAAAACCCTTTTGCTAGCACAGAAGCCAGGGATTACCTTTCTCTCTCTCTCTCTCTCTCTCTCTCTCTCTCTCTCTCTCACACACACACACACACACACACACACACACACACACACCCCTTTTGCTAACACAGAAGCCTGGATTTGTTCCAGGTAGTAAAGTGCCTGGGCCTAGAGCAGGAATCCTAAGTAGCCTAAGCCAAGTGCCTCTTCTCTGCCAGATACTGACTTTCTATCTCCCCGGAAGCTGAGAATGTCCACGCACCCAGCTCTAGCATAAGATGCCAAGGGTTTCCTGAATAAAATGCAGAGGATGAATCCTTGGCTTTCTTTATTTCTTGTCTGTGAAAAGCTTATGATGCCTGGGGGCTACTTTATGGCCGTGAAACATTCAGCTTAAGGTTGCAAAAATCACATGTGGAGGTTGGTTAAGCAGGAGGAGGGTGAGGGGGGCAGAGCGCTGCTGAGTGCCAGGCAGGCTGACATCGCAGACCCCAGACTACTCATTCAGATAGGTTGATGGATGGATGGATGGATGGATGGATAGGTTGGGTGATTTCAAGGCAGGGTCTCACTCTGTAGTCCAGGCTAGTCCTGAACTCACTACATAGCCTGGTTGGCCTCAAACTCAGCGCAGTCCTCCTGTTTCAGCCTCCTGAGTGCTAGAATTACAGGCATGTTCCAGCATGCCTAGCTCTGACAGGTAATTTTAGATGCCTTTATTCGCGACAGTTGGGATCTGTATCACCTGCTTCTTTCAGCTGAATGTACCCAAGGGATATAAGTTCTTGGTGCCTTGCTTTGCACAGATAATGCACCCAGCAAGCACCAGCGGTGGCCTCACAGAGCAGTCACGGGACAGTCCACTGTGTACTCCTGCTGCAGAGGGAGGAAGGATGCTTGTGAGTGGTGTGGAAGACGCTCAGTGTGTGGGTGCGACGTGGCCACGAATCTGCTGCCCTAGATTTCTTTCAGGACCTCCGGCTGGAGAGGTAGCCTCCAGTGCAGGAGCTCCTGGAGAAACCTACCCCTGTCCTGGGCTAGCAGAAAAGCCAACGAGGCTGGGCCAACTGACAGGTGCGATGTCTCCTCCCCACTGCTCCTGTAGGGTCCTCCACGCTCTGACCTTGGAGTGGAGGAAGACACAGCGTGGAGCTGAGTTCTCATCAGAAGTGTCCACCACGACGGCACTGTTGGAGGCCAGGGGACGTGGGTGGGCGGGTGCCAGCCTACCACACTGCAGTTCCCGGTGGACCAAGAACGGAAGAGGGAGGGGCAGCCCGTGTGCAGCCTCAGTGATTCCTTGTAGCCTTTGTAATCACATGCTGTGTGCTCCAGCAAACCCACCTGAAGCCGTTGTTTCAGCCCCAAGTTCACACGGGCCGGGAAAGACACCAGGAGCTCAGGGGCTGTCATGTCCTCTGAAAACTGCCACGGAGAGGGACAGGTGGGAGTTGGGGAGGAAGCATGGGACCTAATCCATTGAGAAAGAAAGGTCACCTGGAGACTTCAGCCCTGACAAGATAGGTGTCCAGCTTCTGGGGTTGCAAATACTCCGTGTTAGTGTTTTATTTTAATATATTTTCCTCTGGTGCTGGGTGTGGCACCCAGGGCTCCCACATGCTGAGTACGGCTCTGCCACTAATGGGTTGGCACGCTTCTCCCCACCTCAAGTTTTGTGTGGGTGCTCCCCTCTCCTGGCCTCCTGGGCGGGGTCTCCTCAGGTTTTTTCCTGTTGCCATCAAGCCCTCCTAGATCCCTGCGAATCCACATTATGGTGTGCTGTACCTCAACCCAGGGGTCAAACAGTCAGGTATGCTGTCCACAAGCCAAGTCCTAGCCCACAGGCATAGGGCTGTGGGCACGAGGGCCACACGCTCAGTTGATCTCAGCCAGTGGGCATGGGTGGCCCAGACATCAAGGAGAAAGCCAGTGGGTGCTTCAGCTGCCTTTTCAAATTGATTTGACCATGTCACTGCAAAAACCAAAGACATCCTGGAAGCAGCCTCCATACCTGGGACCTTCTTGTCCCCCCACCCCCTTTCACGTTGGAGAGACAGGCTCAGCCGCCCTCCGGAGCTGAGGGGTGGGAGGGGTGGGTTGCAGGCTGCGCGTAGCCTCTTACGAGCTCGCCTGGCTTGGGGACTGGATACCAGCTGAGCTTTTGCACATCAATGTGAGTTCAGATGGATACACACAACCCTTGGTTACCCAGGACAGCTCACCCTTACATCTCCAGCGGCCTGCCTGCCACCACAGGCATCAGGTGGAACCCGCCTGTGCTGAGGCAGAGCTTGGCCAGAGAGCCAGGAGACTCCCATCCAGTCTGTGCTGGGGCTGCAACATGCTGTGGAAATTCAGGCAGATGCAGACCATCTTGGATCTCAATTTCCCCTCTTGCACAGCAACAGAGTGTGGGGTGCACAGGGGGATCAGGTGGTTCTCCCTCCAATTCCAGGCCTGTGGAACTGTAACAGTGATTTAGGAGAAGCTTTTGCTCAGAAGAAACCTTCTGAAGAGAAACCACAGTGGCTTTGGCTGAGAGAGCCACACCAGGCTGTATGCGGGTGTGGTGGGGTCCGAACCTCAGTTGCTCCCCCACAACCTCTGAGCAGACAGAACCTTTCTGACTGCTGGGGCGTGTGCAGTCCATGCACCATCTGGCTTCAGTGACTTTGTCAGTGCAACGGGCCAGGTGGACAAGGTCACCAGCCCTTCAAGTTTTGCTTAGCACAGGGCCTCAGGAGATTTGCCCAGCTGGGCTAAGGCCACTCCAGGGCCACCAGCATCCCTGTTGCCAGCCTCCACTTCACCTGCGCCCAGCCATACCCACTGAGTCTGCTCCTCCTTTCCTTAGCCCCTTGGTGTTTACAGAAGGGGACTATAGAGGAGGTCAACTGCACTCTTGCGATCTTTTGAAGAGCAGGGAGCCCCACAGGCCCAGAGTCTGTGACAGGGTGGGTCGGTCTGGGCTCCTCCCACTACCAGAGCTCAGGATGAAGCACCAATATGGCTCCTTTCATTGGAAGTCCAGGGAATGAGTGGCCTCAGGGATGCTGAATCTGCAGTGCTCAAATGACGCCTTCAAGACTTGGCCACTGACCCCGGGCTCTGTTTTTAGGCAGATTCTCCGATCACCAGCAGCTCCTCCTAACAGACCACTTGCATGGCCACCCCAAGAGGTGATTCTCTTTACCAGCTGGTTTCTCAAACCCCTCAGGCTGATTTGGGTATTGCCCCATTTCTGGAACCAGGCCTCTGTATTGCTCCAGCTGGCCACCCGGAGTGCTGTTCTGTAAAGCTACAGGTGGGGCATCCCCAAAGTGGGGACCAAGAAGCTAGAGGAAGGGCGGAAAATGGTGGCACGCCTGCCCTTGCTGGCTGGGCACAGGATAGGTTAATAATACCTATCATGGATACTAAGCAGGGCTCAGCTCAGCGTGAGCTGCTGTGACAGCTCAGGAAGGAGGGAGAAGGCCCCAGAGTGCCTGGCCTCGGGCCCTCGGAGAATCTGGGGGTGCGGTCTGCCTTGGGAAAGAGCCCCGGAAGCACAGGATGGGCCCTGGAAGCAAAGCAGCCCTGGGACTCAGCTCGGCCTCACAGGATGGTGGAGGGCTGTGGAGGACCGACAGCCAGAGGGAAGTCCGTCCTCAGTAGCCAGGAGACTCTTGGAGAAAATGCCGCTTGATATTTATTCTTAGAAACAGGAAGTAGTAGCTTTCCAGGAGCAAGCTGAGCTCATCCCTGAGTCCAACCACCTCCAAAGGGCTTTGCTAAGTCCGCCCCCGCCCCGGAAGTGTAATCGGTCAGTCCACAGCTTATCTTTCTACACAGTCTGTTCTCAGAGTGAGTCATTGACATTTAAATAAAGCTGTTCCTCAGTGTAGGCCCTTGGTACTTTGTAGTGTCTAAAAGCTTTATGCACCAAATCTTTCTGGTTCTAGTGTCTACTGTGTGCTAACTCCCGCCACGAGCTAACTCCTCCCACGGGCTAACTCCTCCCCTGGGCTAACTCCTCCCCTGGGCTAACTCCTCCCAGGGCTAGATCCTCCCACTATTTAACTCCTCCCCTGGGTTAACTCCTCCCACGGACTAGCTCCTCCCACTGCCTAACTCCTCCCCTGGGCTAACTCCTCCCACGGGCTAACTCCTCCCAAGGGCTCACCCACCTCTGCCAGTGTCTTCCAGGTGCTAGCATCTTCCTGGTGACTAGGCAGGGCTTTAACCAAACAGTATAAAGCAGCACTTGAAACTACCTTCAGCGTCACCCCGATATCGACGGCTCCTTGCTTTTGGCATCAGTTACAGTCAGGAACTGAAAGATGAAGGATGACAACTCCCCAGGCTTCTTTAAAATAATACTTCAAAAAGAAATGCCTGGTTCGACTCTTGGAAGCCAGTGGAGCGAGAGCCTAGTTTTCTGTCTCCTGCCCTTGGCCCTGGCCCTGACTTGCTGGGTTACCTTGGGGAACCCCTTCGGCTTTGTACCTCCTTGGACCACCCACAAGGTCCTCGGTATTGGCCGAGTCCGGCTCCCAAGTGAGCCTGGGTCAGCCAGTGGCGCCCACGCCCGCCTGTCCTGCCATTTCTACCTGCTGTTCCCATGGCAGCGGCCCCCGACTGTGTTTACTCAGTTCTCTGTGTGAGTTTTCCACAACTCACCACGGAGAACACAATGCCAGCTTCCCCCCAAGGAGGTGCCGCAGAGCCCACACCCCCTGGCCAAACAACGGATGTGATCCTCCAGCTGGGGTCACAGGCTGACACTGGCTCCCAGACCTGGCCGGGCTCAGGTTTCATTCCCAGACAATTGGCATGGTACCGACCAAGTCCCCTCTTCTCTGAGGTCCCCTGGGGCTGTAAAATGGGCCACGCCCAGAAGGCACCCTCCCTCCCCATCCGAGACATCCCTCTTCTCAGGCAGCCCTGGCAGCCCCTGCTCACAAAGGGTTTGGGACTCTATGCAGCCACAGCTTCCTGCCCGAGCTGGCACTGAGCCAAACATAGCAGGCTGTGTTCAGGTCAAACCAATTGTGTGGCCTTCGCCCTCAGCTTCCTGGCCCTACTGGGAGCAAGACTGGCTCTGCACCAAGGCACAGATCTCAAGCTCCACTGGGTTTTCTACTTATAAAAGCAAACACCCTCATTGTGAAACATCTTAATATGGAAAGAATTAGAAAATGTGTCATTAAACATCTCTGGGACCTGCTCCTAGATTTCCAGGCACGTGAAGTTCACTTGTATTTGGCACACACAACAGGCTAGGTACCTTCTGGGGCTTTCCTCCTGGGACAGGTTCTCCGGGTGCTCAAATGCTTAGAGAGGTGAAGTTCATCAAAATCACACCCTTGGTTAGTTAGCAGGTCCATGCCATGGTTTAACTTGTCCCCCAAAGTTTAGGCACTGGAAACTCGATCTCCAGGACAAGTGTGCCAAGAAGTAATCAGGTCAGGAGGGGTGTCAGAGTCTCAGTCCTGGGAGAGAGTTTGCCGGCGGGTAGTCCCCTTCCCTCTCAGCCTGGTGCACTCTCTTCAGGCTGGGCACCAGCGCCAGGCCCCCCCACCGGCGGCCCCGCCCTCCAGTGTCGCGAGCCAAACACATTTCCCTTCATCACAAATGACTGTACGTGGCACATGAGGAGCTGCACAAGACAGATGGTTCCAGGCTCCCACGCTGCCACTTGGGCTTCCGAGTTCCTGACCCCGACCACAGCTGTTCTGTTTTGCCTGGAAACTCATCTGTTATTACGAGATGAAGTATGGGATAAGGACCAATCATCTTCCCAGGGGCTGAGGACCCTGAGCCAGAGGCCCCACTCCTGTTAGCCTCGGAGGCCCATGCTCTTCCAGGGCTGCGGGCAGGGCGACGTGCCAGCAGCCCTTAGTGCCAGGCTTCCTCCTGGTTTCTGTCCTCCCGCATGCCAGCCCCGGCCTCTGGGACCTCCACAAGCTGACTTTCCCTCCCTGCCCTCACCTGGCCTGCCTTGTCTTCTGGTCCCCCCAGTTCAGCTCCCTCTTTCTTCCCCATTTATTTCCTCTGGTTCTTTGTCCACTTGTCCAGCTGTGACTCCCTGTATTCCGCCCTTGCAATCCCATTCTCCCAGAGCCATAGGAATAAACCTCCACAATGTGACAGGGCATTCCTACGTCCCTGAAAGCACATGCAGGAAACGAAAAAACTGGATAAAATGGACTTTTTCAAAATTAAAAACGTTTATGTACCAAAAGACAGTATTAATTCCTAGCTGTCAGGCGACTGAGGCAGGAGGATCTTAAGTACAGTCAGCTTGAATAACTCAGTGAGATCCTGTTTCAAAATAAACTGAGAGAGAGAGAGAGAGAGAGAGAGAGAGAGAGAGAGAAACCGTCCCACTCCTAGTACTGGGTGCAGAAGAAGAAACCAGGGAGGCAGTGAAAAGGCCAGGCACAGGTGGAAGGGCCCAGAGGCCGGCTCGCCGGGGACGCCACGGGCAAGGCCGGCCGCAGGAGGACGCGCGGAGCATCCTGGGCTTTGGGCTCTGCTGGGCGTGGAAATGCTGCCCGTCATCACCGCATCCCTGCGCCTCACACGACAGGTGTACCTAGTCCACCAGGCATTTAGGCCACCTGTGGTTGTAAGCAGCAGAATCCCAATTTAGAGTAGTTAAGTAAAAATGGAAAACTCTTGGCTCCCGTGACTGAAAAGCCGTGGGGAGCCGGCCTCACCGGCTCTGGCAGGGTACAAGGCACCGGGAGACCACTCTTAGCCCCTGGCCGCCGCTGCAGAGGACCCAGCGGCAGCTCCCAGCTGGCGAGCTCACCCCAGCAACACTGGCAATTGCCCCGAAAATTCTGGGACTGAGTTTCATTGGGCTGAATGGAGTCACATGTTCAGTCCTGGACCAATCACCATAGCGAATGAATGAAGGGCTCTGGTTGGCCAGGCCTTTGTCACGTGAGTGCGTCTCCTACGTGAGCGGCGGGGACGGAGGGAAGACTTGTACAGATCAGGAAGAAGGTAAGTACAGCCCCAACTCCTGTCACGGTGCCCCTAGACACAGATAGTGTTGTGCACTTGGAACTCAAGGTCCCAGGGGCTGTGGAGCACGGAGGTTAGTCCACAGCCGCGTGTGTCCCAAGCCTCCGGGGCTGCCCAGGTCCACCTCGGCGAGAATCGGGCAACTCCTGTTTGTTTCAAACGCCTCGTGCCTCTGAGGCAATTCCCCGAGCAGGAAACCTGCCACAAATTCCAGCCTGGAGCCCAGAAAGCCAAGCCCTGCGACAAATTTAAAAACAGAGCTTGAAAAAGCCAACTCTTACAATGGCGCATTTAAAAAATAATCTTTATTTTCCTTTTTATTATGCAGTACTTCACGTTTATTGTAGAAAAATTCAAAATATCATCAGAAAGTGATAACATTTCCCATAAGCTCACCACTTATGAAGGCCAATATTAACAATTTACTACAAGTTTTGTCCAGCTTTTCTCTGTAGCAACAGCACATCTAAGGAGCTGGTGGTTTTTATTAACCATGACTTGTTCTTTCACGTAGTAATACAGCGGTGAATATTTTTACATACCAACAGATATCCGTGTTGTGCTAGTTTGTTTCTGTTGCTATAACTGAATACCTGAGGCAGGGTGATTATTTATAAAGAAAAGATGTTTATTTCAGCTTATGGTTCTGAAGGCTGGAAAGTCCAAGACCGGGCGGCTGCACCTGGCCAGGACTTAGGACTTACTGCATCCACACGTGGCAGAATTCAGAAGGGCAAGTGGGCACATGTGCGAAAAAGAGAGGCAGAAACTCGGTGACTGACAGCCAACCCAGGCGGGGGACGGGGATTCTCCCCAGACATGAGCACTAATCTCTCCATGAAGATGGAGCCCCTTAAAGACCCACGACCTCGCAACACCACTGCATCAGAGACCGGGGTTGGAGATGCGTCTTGGCGGGGACAAACCGTATTCAGACCTTAGCACGTGTACAGCATTATTTTAATCCCCCGTGCAGTATTTAATCACATTTGGTCAATTCTCTAATATGGATATGTTTGGGGGCCTCCAGGGCTATAAAGACACAGCTCCGCATGTTGGCCATTGACTCCATAGGTGAATTCCTAGAAGGGGAGTGACTGGTGGGGTTGAGAGGACTTCCGGGCTCCCGTCCCATCGCCAGCGTCAGTGTTTTCCTTCCTGCCAGTCAAGGTAAACATTTCTCTCTCTTCCTAATCGTTAGTGACTCATGCCTCATTCAGGTGAACATTTATCACTTGTTTACTAAGCAGTTGTATTTTGTATTTTGAGAACTGACTTTTAAGGTCTCCTTACATGTGACAGGAAACAATCTTTTGTATATATTGTAAACTTTTTCCTCCCCGTACATCATTTCTCTTTATCTCTCTCTCTCTCGCTTTCTCTCTCTCTCTCTCTCTCTCTCTTGCTCTCTCTTTCCCCAGTATTGGGGATTGAATCCAGGGTGTTTCTTCTGAGCTATATTCCCAGCTCTTTTAAAATTTTTACTTTATTTTCTTTATTTATTTGAGACAGGGTCTTGCTCTGTAGCCCAGGTTGGCCCGAAACTCACCATGGTTAACCTTGGGCACACAGTAATTCTCCTGCCTCAGCCTCCCAAGTGGTGGGATTACAGGTGTGCACCACCACGCCTGGTTTTCTGTGGTGCTAGGGAATCAAACTCAGGGCCTTGCACTTGCAAAGCAAGCACTTTAACTACTGTGCCATTCCTCCAGGTCCCAAATTTTTATTCTGAGACTGGGTCTTGCTGAGTGGTCTTGGCTGGGATCAAAATGGCAGTCCTACGTTGGCTTCACTGAGTGCTGGGATTACAGCTCTGGGCCACCACACCTGGCCAGGGACCATATGTTTGTTTGTTTTCCCAAAGATAGTGGTTTATTTTGAAAACAAGTGCAGAGGGGTAAAAGCTTCCCCTAACTGGTAAGGGGTCCCCAAGGGAGTGGCCCTGGGGCTCATGTTTCAATAAAACTTTTGTTTGTATTCGGGTGGGGTGGCATACACCTGTAATCCCTGCAGTTTGCAGCAGGAGGACTGCAAGTTCAAGCCCCACCTGGGGAATTTCATAATTTAGCAAACCAGGTCTCCAAAAGGACAAAAGAAGGAGGTGTTGGGCGGGTAGCGCCGTACAAAGGCCTCGGGTTCAGTCCTCAGTGCCACGTAGAAAAAAATGTTGACTGTGAACATTACCTTTCCTGAGTCCAAGGGTAGAGTCAGCTTAGTCAGCTTAGATTAGGCCCCTCCTCGCCTCCCTGGGCCCGTTTCTCCACATTTTCCCACCTGAGCGGCCATTTCCATGTGTGTCCGAAGGAAACACTCATCATTCAACCCGCATTCCCCAAGAGCCTTACGGCGCCAGGCTTGGACTCTAATTCGGGCCCACTGTGATGAGCCAAATGGAACTCGTGCTTACCACCGAGAAGCTCACAGTTTAACGGGGAGGTAGATGGTGCACCACAAACCCACAATCAGCACGTGTGCACCAGCAGGGCTGTGAGAGGCCTCCGCCTCCAGCAGGCCTCCGAGCTCCCCTCCTCCCAGAATCCGGCCCCTCCTGCTCCGTGAGAGGAAAAGTATCTCTTCTGTAGCGCGGTTATAGGAAGACAGCTTCCGGTTGGGGCCCCCTACTCTTGGAACACTCACCCCGAGGGAGCGAGCAGCTGTCCTGAGGCCACAGGAGACGTCCATGCGCGGATGTGAGTGCCCGAGGTCCCAGCTTGTGAGAAGAGGAAGCCGGCCCACCGTGGAGGAGGCGAATCCTTGGCGATGTCCCCAATCTCTCTCTCTCTCTCTCTCTCTCTCTCTCTCTCTCTCTCTCTCTCTCTCTCTCTCTCTCTCTCTCTCAATTTATTTTGGAACAGTTCTCTAATTCTCTAAGTTGCCCAGTGACCTTCCTGCCTCGGCCTCCCAGAGCCCTGGGATTCCAGGACTGTGGCAACATACTCAGTCCCGGTGAACTCTTCAGCCTCAAGAGGAACCTGAGCGCTAGGTACCAGCTGAGCTATGCCGGATTCCTAACCCACAGAACCTGCAGTGAGCAAGCATTTTGTTGTTAGAAGCCGTAACATTTTGGTGCATCTCCATCTGTAGGCTATTTTGGAGAGAGTGACCATCTTAGCAAAATAATTCTTCTGACCCGCATATAATGGGTGTTTTCCCAGCTACTGATATATATTCCTTAGTTTCTTTTTATAAATTTAGCAGTATTTTCTTTTGATTTCTTTCCTTTTTTCTTTCTTTCATGGTCCTGGGGAGGGAACCCAGGGTGTTCACCCTGAGCTGTATCCCCAGCCCATTTTTTATTTTTGATTTTTAGACATGATCTCGTTGCTCAGGCTGGGCAACTTGCAATCCCGCTGCATCAGCTTCCCAGCATGCTAGAATTACAATTGCACACCACCAGGCCAGGCTGGAATTATTATTTATTTATTTGTCTTGAGATAGGGTCTAGCTCTGTAGCCCAGGCTGGTCCTGAACTAACTGTTGTAGCGCAGGCTGGCCTTGGACTCAGGACCATCCTCCTGCCTCAGCCTCCCTGAATGCTGGAATTACAGGCGTGTGCCACCACTCCTATGTGGTCCTGGGGAGTTGAGCTCAGGGCCTTGTGCTTGCAAGGCGAGCTCTTTAACCACTGTGCTGTTCCTCCAGCCCCTGGAATTACTTTCTTAGTTGCATTTGCAGATTCTTCACTGTAAATGAACAAAAAATGGCAATGAATTTTCATGTGTTAACCTTGTATCCTGCAGCTTGTTGAACTCGCTTGTGGGTTTTAGTGGTTTTTTTTACCGGATTCCTCAGGATTTTACATATACAAGATCATGTCATCTGCAGTTAGAGATAGTTTTGCCTCTTCCTTTCCAAAATGGGTGGCTTTTTACTTCTTTTGCTGGCCTAATTCCTCTGGTTAGAATTTCTAGTACAGTTTCTAGTACAGCTAGAATTTCTGTTCCTGACTTAGGAAACATCTGGCCTTTCCTGTAAGCATGATGCTCCTTGGTTTTCCACAGCCACTCTTTACTGGGTAGAGAACGTTCCCTTCTGCTCCTGGCCTCTCGAGCATTTTTATCACGAAAGCGTTTTAGATCTTGTCAGGTGCGTTCTCTCCGCATCTTTTGAGATGATCACATGGTTTTTGTCTTTATTCTGTCAATATGGTGTCTGACATTAATTGAATTTTGGATACTGACCCAACCTTGTAGTCCTGTGGTGAATCCTGCCTGGCCATGGTGAAGATTTTCATTTTCATGGGTTGTGGATGTGGGTTGCCAGCATCTTGTTGAGGATGTCTGCATCCACATTCATAGCGATACGGACCTAAAGTTCCCTTAACTTCTGGTGTCGTTGGCAGGTTCTGGTGTCAGTGTAATACTGGCCTCAAGATGAGCAGGGAAGTGTCTCATCTCTTCTGTTTTTGGACAATATTGTGAAGAACTGATGTTAATTCTTTTTTAAGTGTTTGTTAGAATTCCCCACTGGAGTCACCTGGCCCAAAGCTCTTGCTTGTGGGTAGTATTTTAATTATTACTTCAATCTATTTACTTGTTATAGATTGATCTCTGTTTTCTTTCTTCGCATGCTAAGCACATGGTCTACCACTGTGCCACACCTCCAGAGTTTCTATTTTTTCTAGAGTCAGTTCTGGTAGTTTCTTTCTTTCTTTCTTTCTTTCTTTCTTTCTTTCTCTCTTTCTCTCTTTCTCTCTTTCTCTCTTTCTCTCTCTCCCTTCCTTCCTTCCTTCCTTCCTTCCTTCCTTCCTTCCTTCCTTCCTTCCTTCCTGCCTTTTTTTCTTTTTTTGACACAGGGTCTCACTTTGCAGTCAGGTTGTTCCTGAAGTCACTATGGAGCCCAGGCTGGCCTTGAACACACGGCATTCCTCCTGCCTCAGCCTCCCAAATGCTAGGATTACTGGCGTGAGCCACCACGCCCAGATTTACGTCGTGCTGGGGAATTGAACTCGAGGCTTCAGCTTGCACTTTAGCTGCGAGTTATTTCTTCAGCTCCTCCCACTCATTTCTGATTAAAGTAATTTGAGTCTAACAAAAGGTTTTTCAGAAGCTGGAGGACAGACTGGCAGAGTGGATCAGTGGTTAAAGTGCTTGCTTAGCCAGCTCATGACTCTGGGTTCAATTTCCAGCACCACATAAGCTGGGCGTGGAGGCGCACGTGTATGATCCAGCATTTGGGAGGCTGAGGTGGACTGTTGTGTGTTCGAGACTAGCAGTCTGGACTACAGAGCGAGGACTCTGTCTCAAAAATAAATAAGTAAGTAAATAAAAAAAGGTTTTCCAATGTTGCTGTTCTTTTCAGAGGCTGAGCATTTTGTCTGATTTTTCTCTGTGTTTTTCTATTCTCCGTTTCCTTAATTTCGTTCTGCTTCTTTTATTTCTACCTTGTTCTCTTACTACCATCGCTGCAACCCTTCTTGAACATGTGGACATTTGCAACTATAAATTTTCCTCTAAACACTACATTAGTTGTATCCCTTAAGTTTTGACATTTTTGTCCTCATTTTCATTAATTTAAAAGTGTTTTCCATTTTCCCTCTAGTTTTAGGATTTTGTTTGTTTTATTTAAGATTATAGGATCTCACTGTGTTGCTCAGGCTGGTCCAGAACTCCTGGGCTCAAGCAGTCTACCTGTCTCAGCCTCCTGAGCAGCTGAAAGATGGGTGTGTACCATGGCATCCGCCAGGAGTATATTTTTTAATAAGCTTGTATTTCTTTCAGTAGAATAATAACTGATTTCCAATTCCATTCTATTCCAACTGGAAATTTGTATCATCTCATTATTCAACATTATTTTATTTGTATTATTATTTTTGTATTATTATATTTTGTATTATTCCTATCCTTGACATTTGTACTGAGGTTTGCTAATGGCTAGCATGTAGACTGACCCATGTATACTTGAGAAAGCTGTGTATTCTATCTCTGAGGGGGAGTGTTCTAGAGATGACTGGGTTGGGTGTATGTTTCTGTCTGTCTGTATGTGTGGTACTGGGGATGGAGCCCATGACCTTTGTACTGAACTATATCCTCAGTCCATTTTTGATCTTTGATTTTGAGACAGGGTCTTACCAAGGTGCTGGGTTTCCCAGGCTGAGATTGAATTTACAGTATTTCTGCCTCTGCCTCCCAGAGTGCTGGGTTTGCAGGCGTATTCCATTGGGCCCCGTGTCAAGTTGGATTATACTGTTGTTCAGGTCTTTAGGTTTCTTGTAGTTCTCCTGCTTACGTACAAATAAAAGTCATTCTTAATGGCAGAGTAATACTCCATTGTGCATATGTACCATATCTTCTTTATCCAGTCATCTGTACTCAGGCATATTGGCTTCTTCCAAGATTTGGCTATTCTAAAGTGTGCTGCTATAAACATGGGTGTGCATGTATCACTATAGTATGATGACTTGGACTCTTTTGGGAAGATTGCCAGAAGAGGTATATCTGGGTCAAATGGGATGTCCGTGTTCCGTTTTCTGAGGAATCTCCACACTGCTTTCCATAGTGGTTGTACCAGTTTACAGTCCCACCAGCAATGTAGGAGGGTCCCTTTTTCTCCACAGCCTCGCCAGTATTTGTTGTTTTGTGAGTTCTTAATGCCAGCCATTCCTACTGGTGTTAGATGGAGCCTCAGTGTTGTTTTAATTTGTATTCTCTGATGGCTAAATACGTTGAATATTTTTTATGTATTTATTGGCCATTTGGAATTCTTCTGAGAACAGTTTTTTGCTTGCTTATTTGTTTTTGACACAGGGTCTTGCTGTGTAGTCCCAGCTGCTCCTGAACTCACTGTGGAGACCAGGTTGACCTCAAACTAATGGCAGTCCCCCTGCTCCAGCCTCCCAAGTGCTGGGACTGCAGGCGTGCGCCACCATGCCTGGCTTATGTGGACCTGGGGAATTGAACCCAGGATCTTGAGCTTGCTAGGGAGGTACTTTAACTACTGAGCTATCCCTACAGCTCCCTGAGAACTGTTTATTCATTTCAGAGTCCCATTTTTTGATTGGGTCCTTTATTTTGGAGGGTCTAATTTTTTTCAGTTGTTTGTATATTCTTGATAGTAGTCCTCTGTCTGAGGAGTAGCTAGAGGATATTTTTTCCCATTCTGTGGGTACTCTCTCATTCTTGTTTCCTTTGCTGGGCAGAAGCTTTTTAATTCCATATAGTCCCATTTGTCGATGCTCTTGGTATTATCTCTTGGTTTAGGTGTGGTATTGAGAAAGTTCTTGTCACGCCTTTGTCTTCGAGGGTTTTGCCTGCTTTTTCTTCCAGCAATTTCAGTGTTTTCATTTTAATATCTCTTTGATCCATTTTGATTTGATTTTGGTGCGTGGTGAAAATTGTAGGTCTAGTTTCATTCTCCTGCATGTGCTTAGCCAGTTTTCCCAGCTCCATTTGTTAACAAGGTGATCTTTACCCCAGCGTATGTATATTTTTGGCCCCTCTTTCGAAGATCAGATGGCTGAAGGTGCTTGGGGATGTTTGGGCATCCTCAGTTCTATTCCATTGATCCACCTGTTTGTTTTTGCCTCCTGCTTTTGTTCTGTTGCTTAGGATTGTTTTTGGCTCTTCTTAGCCTCTTGTGGTTCCATATAAATTTTCGGGTCATTTTTTTCTAGCTCTGTTAAAAAAAAAAAAGCTGTTGGTATCTTGATTGGGATTGCATTGAATCTATGTACCAGTTTAGTTAGTTATGGCCGTTTTGACAATGTTGGTTCTGTCTATCCTGGAACAGGGGATGCCTTTCCATTTTCTAAAATTCTGTTGGATTTCTTTTTTTCAGAGTGATTTAGTTCTCAGTGTAGAGGTCTTTCACTTGATTTGTTGGGTTGAATCCTAGGTATTTTATTTTCTTTGAGGTGACTGTGAATGGAATTGTTTTTCTAATCTCTTTCTCTTTGTTTTCATCGTTGCTGTAGGGGAATGCTGCTGATTTTTGTGTATTGATTTTATATCCTGCAACTTGGCTGAATTTGTTTATTGGGTCAAAGAGTCTTCTGGTAGAGTTTTTGGAGTCCTCTACAGAAAGAATCATGTCATCTGCAAATAAGCATAGTTTGACTTCCTTTCCTATGCATATTACCTTTATTCTAGTCTCTTGCCTGATAGCTTTGGCTCAGATTTTGAGCAGTATGTTCAATAGGAGTGAGTGGACACTCTTGTCTCGTTCCTGATTTGAGGGGAAATGCTTTCAGTTTTTCCCTCATTTAGGATGATGTTGGCTGTAGGATTGTCATGAATTGCTTTTATCAGCTTCACGTATGGTTTTTCTATAACTATTTTCAGTTTTGATCAGGAAGGGATGTTGTATTGTGTCACGGGCTTTTTCTCCATCTATTGAGGTGATCATGTGGTCTCTGTCCTTGTTTTTGTTGATATGATGTATTACATTAATTGATATGTGTATGTTGAACCAGCCTTGCATCCCTGGGATGAAGCCAACTTGGTTGCGGTGTATGATCTTTTTAATTTGTTACATTCTGTTTGCAAGTATCTTATTGAGGATTTTTGCATCTATATTCATTAAGGAAATTGGCCTGTTGTTTTCTTTCTTTGTTGGTTGTTTATCTGGCTTGGGAATCAAGATGATATCTGCTTCCAGTAAGGAGTTGGGCAGTGTTCTCTCTCTTTCAGTTTTTGTGGAAGAGTTTAAGGAGCATTAGCCCTAACTCTTCCCTAAAGTTCTGATAAAATTTTTCAATGAATCCATCAAGTCCTGGGCTTTTCTCTTTTGGTAGATCCTTTATTACTGATTCAGTTTCATCCCTTGTTATTGCTCTGTTCAGTGTTTCTATGTCTCTTGGGCTCAGTTTTGGTATATCATGTGTGTCACCTTTTTCATTTCTGATTGCACGGATGTAGATTTTTTTCTTTACTTCTATAATGAATTTGGCCAGAGGTTTATTGATCTTATCCCTTTGAAGAAACAAGTCTTTGATTCACTGATCTTTTGTACTTTTTTTTTTAGTTTCAGTTTCATTGATATCTGCTCTGATTCTTACAATTTTCTTCCTTCTACTATCTTGTTCTTGTTTCTCAAGGACTTTGAGCTGCATCAATAGATTGTTAATTTCAGATTGCTCCATTTCATATGTGCACTCATAGCTATAAATTTCATTCTTAGTACTGCTTTCATTGTGTCCCACAGATGTGCTTCCATTGTCACTTGACTTTAGGAAGTTATTGATTTCTTTCTTGGTTTCCTCTGTGATCCACTCCTTGTGCAATAACATATTATTTAATCTCCATGTATTTAAATAGTTTCTGTAGATACTTTTGTTATTAATTTCTAGTTTTATTCCAATATCATCTGAAAGTATGCAATGAACAATTTCAACTCTTTTGTATTTAAGTATGTCTTATGTCCAAGGATAAGTCTATTTTGGAAAAAGTCCCGTGTGCTGCAAAGAAAAAGGTGTATCTGTTGATGTTGGGTAGAATAGTCTGTAGATATCTGTTAAGTCCCTTAACTTCATGCTGTGATTTAGGTCTGATTTTTTTTTTTTTTTGTCCACTTGATCTGTCTCTTTGTGACAATAGGGTATTAAAGTCCCTAGTATGATTGTGTTAGGGCCTATTTGGTCCATCATGTCCCACAGTTTCTGTTTTATGAAACTGGGTGCCCCTACATGGGGTGCATGTATGTTTATAATTGTAAGCTCTTCCTGTTGGATTGTGCCTTTTACCAGTATGTAGTGACCATGTTTTCTGCTCTGATTTGTTTTGGTTTGAAGTCTGTGGTATCTGAGAATAGTATAGCTACTCTTGCTTGTTTCCAGCCTTTCACCTCCAGTCTGTGCTTCTTTGTGGGTGAAGTGTGTCTCTTGCAGACAACGAATGGATGGGTTTTATTTTTTGATCCACTCTGCGAGTCTGTCTGTGTCTTTTGATTGGCGAGTTAAGACCATTAGTATTGGGAGTAGTTATTGTAGATTTCTACTGAATCCTGTAATTGACTTGTTCTTCTGTTATTGGTTCTTTGCATTTTCTTTTTGTTACACTTTCTTTTTAGATGTTTCCTTTCCGTTGTGTTCTTTGGTACTGCTTATTTCTGTCTCTAAGGTTCCTTCAAGTTTTTTTTTTTTTTTCCTGTAATGCTGGGCTATTGGTTGCAAATTTCTTTAGGGATTATTGGTCATGGGAAATTTTTACTTCCTCTTCAATTTCCAGGAATAATTTTCCTCGAAACAACAGCCCAGGTTGACACTTGCTGTCTTTTAGAGCTTGAAAGATTTTGCTCCAGGCTCTCCTTGGCTTTAAGGTTTGTATTGAGAAATCTGCAATAATTCAAATGGGTTTCTCTTGGTAAAATGTCTTTCTCTTGCTGCTTTTTATATTGTATCTTTATGCTGGATATCTGTGGTTTTGATTATGTCGTGGCAAGTTTCTTTGCTAGTTGAGGTTATTTGGTGTTCTATAAGCCTCTCATACCTGAATATTAACTTCTTTTTCTGTATTCGGGAAATTTTCTTATGTGATTTCAGTGGATAAATTCTTTATACCTTTGGTGCTGTCTTCTGCTCTTTCTTCCTCTCAGGTTGGTTCTCTTTGAATCATCCATCAGCTGTTGTATCCAGCTACTTTGCTCATTTCTAATTTTGGAGTTGTGTCTAATTATAGCATTTTTTTCCCTCAGCTTTGTCTTCAAGGTCGGTGCCCAGGCCTGCCGGGCAGGTCAACGGGAACCTAGAGGAGGGGGCGTGCGAATGAGGGAGACAAGAGAGACACAAAGGAATGGAGACAAGGCAGGCTTTCTGATCAAGTCTCATTTATTGCAGGTTAGGACAACGTATATAAGGAGAATGGTATGGGAGAGGTAATTTACATAAGCACGATTGCTATGGCCACTAAACTGCAAGACATTCTGATTTCTTATCTGCTAATCTATGCTAAAATATTTAAAAGAATGCCCCAGAAAAAGAAAGGCAAAGGTCGCATTAGTTTAAGCAGACAGACCTTGGAGAAACTGGGCATTTCAGAGTGACAGGGTGTTGGCTGCTCTGTTGTCAGCAGCACCGAGTATGGTAGACTTGAGCCAAGATGGAGTTGCTTATGTCTCAGGTCTGGGGCCTCTAATACAGATGGCTCCCAACAGGTACCCCTTTTCTGTTTTTAAAGAAAGGCCAAAGCCTTTGCGGCTGTGGCGTGGATAGACTGTGCCTGTCTTAGGTGACCCTTCACAAGCATGAGCCTTACCCATCATCGGTGCATTAATGCCTTGCATTAGTGTCCTGTCTTAGGCCGGTCTTTGCCTTGAAGGATTCTTACCCGTCGTTGACTACCAGTCTCTGCAAATGGGGTATGAGACCTTAAACCTGGGCAAGGAGGTCATTGGTAGAATCAGCTACTCTTCAGACTCTTCAGACCAGCCCTGATCTGCAAGCTCCAGATGATGGTAATGAATTTGCAAAGGTTTGGCTTGGATTATGTCTACCTGTTGTTTTACAAAATTAGTCAACTTTTTGAAAGCCTAGGGTCCGAAGGACAGAAGAAATATTAAGCCTACAAAAGGGCCTAGCAAAGAGGGCAAAAGAGTGGTTAGCCAAGGGGAAGTTGAAAAACAGGATTGAAACCAGCTTTGTTCTTGTTCTCTCTGCCTGCGCCTCTTTTCAAGGCCCTCTCTGACTTTGGCCATAGAATCTTTGACCACCCCAGAGTGTTCTATATAAAAACAACATTCTTCTTTTAAAGCGGCACAGAGGCCTCCCTGCCGGAAGAGTAGCAGGTCTAAGCCTCTGCAGTTTTGAAGAACCACCTCCGCCAATGAAGAAAGGGATTTTTGTAAATGGATAATGCCGGTTTCTAAACGTTCAATGTCTTCATCAGTGGACAGACGAAGGTCTGAATAATGCTTGTTGGAAAGAACAAGAGAGGTAGTATAGTAAGTTAAACGAGGGATTAATTGAACCGAAGCACAAAATGACGTGTTGCCATTGTTAAGAAGGGCAGTATGGGCACAGGTGTTAGGCCATCACTACAGGTCCACCAGGTGTCCTCGGGGGGAATAGTATAGGAGTCCTGTGAAGTAATTGTCGAGGTCTGATTGCATAAATGTTGGTGTGTAGCCGGGACCTTTCCAATACATGACCCCCGCCCGCATATGGATTGGAGCGTCAACCTTGAGGGCCCTTGTTGGGTCCGTCGACATTGATTGTGATTGGTGGTGGTATTGAAGGTGCCAGAAACAGCTATGCCTTCATAGAAAGGTGGGCTGGCCCCATAAAATAACCAACAGGACTCTGTAAGTTGAGGGTTAGAGTGATTTATGGTAAGGAAAGTCTGTTGAATAAGGGCTATCAAAGCCTCTTTGGTAGACTTTGCCTCACGTGCCTGACTAGGGGCCATAGGAGTGATGAAATTTACAAGCGCCATGGCAGCAGCACCAGGGGAACTGGGTTTTTTTGATGGCATGGGTTTTTTTTCAGGCGGTATAAGCACGGGGTTTGGCCCTATAGGGACTGTCAGGAGGGAAGTGACTTGTAATTTAAGCTGTATTACTCCTCCGTAATCAGTTCCAGATAAGTACTGTCTGATTCCAAAGTACTTGCCGGCAAGCCAGTCTTTTTCCTTTATACCCTGGTCTTTAAACTTAATCAGTAGTTGTTTGCAGGGCTGTTTGCCTCTCACGGGCTGAGTTAAGGGATAGTTTGGGCAATTGTTCTGTTGCCCCGGATCTCTGACAATTTCAAAAAGAGCACTGCTATCGGTACTTTTCCAGGGCCCTTGAGTCTCACATCCCCGGGAGGCACAATAATAAGCTTCTGGGCCTCCACATCTATTATATCTGCTCTGATTGCCTGATGAGGCTGGACAGACATAGAATTCAACTCTTCTCTGCATGGGGGGATTTCTAGCGACCCCTGGGTCCATGACCTTTAAGAGATCGAACCTAATGTCTGGAAACCATGTCCCCTGGGGTGCAATCTTGGAAGTGCTGTTAATAATGTTCCCGTCCCACGTTGTTATTACCAACCATGTCATATTATAAGGGATGTGTGGATTGGTGTTGGTGAGCGCAGCTTCCAGGGTCGTTGTCAGGACCGTTGCCATCCAAACCCAAGTATACTTAAAGGGTTGGTGGGAGGCGATCATCACTATCTGAAGCAACAGCCAAGGCAAGATCCTGGGAATCTTCATCACTCGAAGGTTGGGCTTCATCATTTTGCTTCTGAGCAGCCTGAGGAGAAACAGAAATAGGTGCTTTCTTAGGGCTAGATTTGTCCCTGGGCACAATATGAGAATCAACCTGTTTAACAAGCCTTTCTGGCAGCCACCTGGCAGCCTCTATTTTTTGGTCAAAAATGCAAACTGATCCTCATCCCCAAATAAGAACAGGGTCCGGTCCTGAGCATTTTGCAGTTAAAGGATCTTTCCACATAACAACAGCATAATAATCCTTAGTAGAAGGATGCCAAAAACGATCTGCAGGTGTTTTCCCATTTGCATCTAATGTAAGAAAATTATGAATAAACAAGGAATGAGCAAGAATATTTCTAGGGGATCCTTTAATAGGGTAAAGTTGTCCCCCTTTTAGTTTTTTAAATAAATTTTTTTACACCTGGTCCTGGTGAGCACATTCGACAATTCCTTGGCCTTGAGGGTTATAAGGGATTCCCGTAACATGTTTTATTTGAAGTCGAACACAAAAGGATTGAAAATCTTTACCTGTATAGCCAGGCCCATTATCAGTTTTAATTTGTTGAGGCTTTCCCATGATGGATGAACAAGTGAGGACAGGTGCAATAACATTTTTTCCAGCCTCTCCAGTTTGTAAAGTGGCTTGAATAAAACCACTAATGGTATCTATGGTAACATGTAGATATTTTAGATGACCGAAGTCAGTAACATGTGTCTCATCCATTTGCCAAATTTCATTGGGAGTTAAGCCACGGGGATTTATGCCCAGGTGAGGGATAGGTAAAAAAGTTATACAAGTAGAGCACTGTTTTACAATTTGTCGGGCCTGTTCTTGAGTGATTTTGTACAAGAGACGAAGGGAATTAGAATTAAGGTGATGAAGAGAGTGGGCCATCTCAGCCTGTTGAACAGGAGAGGTATCAAGGGCACCTATGGATTTTGTTGTGAGATCAGTAACATGATTGCCATGGGAGAGGGGTCCAGGGAGTCCAGAATGAGCTCAGAGGTGGGCAACATACAACCAGCAATTGCGTTGTCTTAAAAGATTCTGTATTTGAAGAAAAAGATTAACAGCCATCGTAGTGGGTTTTAAAAAGGCTACTGTTTCCAACAAGGGAAGGGAATGGGCAATATAAGCACTATCAGTATACAAATTAAAAGGGGAGGAAGGAAAAGCTCTAAATACGTCTAAAACAGCACAAAGCTCTACAATTTGAGCAGAAGAATATGAGGTTTGAAAGGCAACAGTTTTGAGTAAAGGCGGCCTTCCCGGAGGAAGAGCTGTCAGTAAATATCGTCAGTGCATCAGGGAGAGGTTGGGGGCTTGTAATTTTAGGGAACATAAAGGAGTGGGTTTTAATAAATTGAAACTTATCGGAAGGATAGTGATTATCTAGCAAACCTGAAAAGGAGGCACAGGCAATGGGCCATTCGTCTGTAGTTTGGAAAAGCCAATCTATTTGGGATTTTGAATAGGGCTGAATAATAACGTCAGGATCTTTTCCAAAATATTGTCTGGCACGTTCTCTTCCAAGCATAACTAAGTCAGAAACCAAAAAATAATAAGGGGTAACAACCTTTCTAGGAGAAGAGGGGAGGTGAATTCACATAAGCGGTCCAGATTTTTGCCAAAAAACCCCCGTGGGGGTGTGGGCAGTGGGGCAAATTATAAAAAATAATGGCAGGGAAGGGGTAATAAAGGTAATAAATTGTTGGGAAATAGCAGTTTCTACTAGTGACAGGGGCGGCCTTTGCTTCAGGCATGAGAGTCCTAGGAGATCGTGGATCAGGATCTCCTGACAAAATATCAAATAAAGGTTTTAAATCACCTGTGGAAAGTTTTAAATATGGACGAATCCAATTAATATCTCCAAGGAGTTTTTGAAAATCATTTAAAGAGTTTAAAATGTCTGTTCGTAATTGAATTTTGCGGGTGACAATCTGTGTGGGCTGGAGCTCAAAACTCAAGTAAGTGTAAGGGTCTTTTAATTGAATTTCATCAGGGGCTATTTGTAACCCCGCTCCCATCAGTCTAGTGAGAAGCTCATCATAACAGAGTAAAAGATCTTGGCCTTGTTGTCCAGCCAGGAGGATATCATCCATGTAGTGGATAATATAAAGATGTGGCCAGCGGGCACACACTGGATCAACAGCGTGGGCAATGAGCTTTTGACAAAGTGTAGGGCTATTTGCCATGCCCTGGGGCAGGATTTTCACTGGAATCTTTTCATAGGTCCCTTGAAATTTATTGAGGGAAGACTAAATGCAAACCTTTTTCTATCATTAGGATGAAGAGGGATGGTGAAAAAGCAATCTTTTAAATCAATTACTATCTTAAGAAAACCAGCAGGAATGGCAATGGGAGTGGGGAGGCCAGGCTGTAGGGCTCCCATTATAACCATAGATTTATTAACTTCTCTAAGGTCCTGAAGTAACCTCCACTTTCCAGATTTCTTTTTAATAACAAAAATGGGAGTGTTCCAGGGGGAATCAGTTGGCTCAATATGACCAGCTGAGAGTTGTTCCTATACTAAGTCCTCTGCAGCAGCCAACTTTTCAAGAGTTAGAGGCCATTGATCAACCCATATAGGCTCATCAGATCTCCATGAGATGGCATCAGCATGGAGTACAGGCATGTCAATGGCCCCTAAGAAAAATTTCCCAGACCAGATCTATCTTGTTTATATGAGGCCTCAATGGGGTGTTTTATGCCTTGAGACCACTTTCCCAAACCCTGGCCAGGTAGATAACCCTGATTAAGCATTTGTGAAGTAGTAACACCATTTGGGCTAAACATAATGAGACCAAGTTGAGACAAAATATCTCTTCCCCATAAATTAACAGGCAAGCCTGGTACTAAGTAAAGTTGTACTGTGCCTGAGTTGCCCTCTGAATCTGACCAATTGAGAACCTTTGAGCTCTGTTGGGGATTATTGCTTTGTCCAATTCCTTTTAAGTGAGTAAGGGAAGCAGTAAGAGGCCAAGTAGAAGGCCAATCATCTTGTTTGTAACTGTGGCATCAGCCCCGGTATCTACCAATCCTTTAAAGTCTCTTCCATCTAATTTTAGGGTTAGCATGGGCTTGTCAGAGGTTATTTTTTGGACCCAATATGTATCGGAGGAACCACACCCCTGAGTGTCTCGAGGGCGGTTAGAAACTGATCGGCCAATACGAGATAAAGGCAAAAGAAGGAGCTGAGCCACCCTCTGTCCCTGTTTAAGGGTAATTGGTCCCTGGGAAGTGGAGGCCATGAGCTTAATTTCTCCAGTGAAGTCATTGTCGACAACACCTGGGGAAACATTTAAGCCTTGGAAAACTAGGCTGCCTCTTCCTAAAATCAGCCCAAAAGTATTTGGGGGCAGGGGCCCGAAGACCCCAGTCGGGGTGGCTTGTATACACATTTCAGAAGTTAATATTGTTTGGGTGGAAGCACAGAGGTCCAGTCCTGTGCTCCCTGGGGTTGCTCGGAGGAGAGAATGAACGTCTGGCTTGGGTGTTGGGAGGGTCCCATTGCCCCCGGGGCCCTCGCTGATGTAGGGGCTGGCCCCTCAGGAAGTTTCCCTGACGAGTTGGCAATACATTTCCTTGAACATTGGTTTTAGAGCGACATTCTGTTGCCCAGTGTTTACCTCGCTTACATCTGGGACAGGGTGTTGTAGGGGGAGGCCTCTCTATCTTAGGAACGGGCCAATCCCTCACAAAATGGCCATCCTGTTTGCAGTTGAAGCCCCGTTTTGGGGGGGCAGGCTTAACAAAAATTTTAAGAGCAGCTCCTATGGCTAGGCCCATAGAGTGGGCTGAGCCTATTCCTGCGCAATAACAAATATAGTCAGAAATGGTTTTATTTGACCTGTGGGGGCGGAGAGCCGCCTGACAAGCAGGGTCGTCATTTTCAAAGGCTAGATGTTTTATAAAATCAGAGTCGGCCTCACTCTCTCCAAAAAGGTGGGATGCTGTTTCAACAAGACGATCGATAAAGTGACTGTAAGGTTCATCAGGGCCCTGTCACATGGAGGACAAGGACGCAGTGGGGGCCCCTTTAGTAGGAAGTTTACGCCATGCTTTAAGGGCGGCATTTTGAACTTGAGAAAGAAACCCATAAGGAAATTCCTTTTGCTCATCATTTGTATCATGGGGGGGTGCCCCTTTCAGTTTATTTACGGTCCATCCAACAGTGTCTTCGCCTTCTCTATTTCGTTGAGCTATCTCCCGACAATTGATACTGTATTCAGATTTCCATAACATATAATGTCCCCCAGAAAGGGTTGCATGGGCCAGCTGATGCCAGTCATTGGGAGTAAGCCAAAGATCTCCTACGGTCTCTAGGATAGTGTGAAGGGGGCCACAGGGCCATAGGCAGAAACAGCAGACTTTACCTCTTTAACCGTTTAAAAACCTAAACCGGCATAAGATCGAGTGACCTCTGCATCTTCACCATCGCTTTTGACCTCTGTAATCGGGAAGAGATCGACAAAGAGGGAGGGGGACCGGGGGCTATGGGCTTTGGGCTTTTGTCCAGTGTTTTTGAAATATTGAAATTACTAGGAGCTGAGGCAGGATTGTCAGAAAAGGTGGGATAAGGGGGTGTGGAAGAGTGTTCTAGCGACTGAAGTTGCTTAAGAAGATCATTATGCTCCTTTTTTAGTTGGACGAAGGTCCGTAGGTCTTGAATTTTTGTGTGAGCTCCCGTTTGGTTTGCACAGTTATCGCGTCTACGTTAGAAGAAGTCAGGTTGGGAATATTAGGTAAAGCGGGAGCTGAGGGGTTGGGAGAAACAGGTTCAAGAACTGGTGGGGGAAGGTTGTGAGGAGGCGGACGCCGGGATTATGATAGCGATAGCGGGCTGCCTCTTCCTCCAGGCCTGCCTCCTCCTCAGGGGTCGATTGTTCACTATCCTCACACACCTCTGAATGAAATATCTTTAAAGGGGGATAAATGGGTGCGGACCCTGATTGATCACTTTTTAATTCCTCATCATTTTGGGATTTCTTTTGTGGGGGGGAATCCTCCTCATTATCAGGCATTTTGATAGAGACCTCATCCGAAATAGGGGGGGAATTTGAAGCAGAGGCAGGGGACAAATTGACTCTTTAAATTCTCTCTGAAGGAATTTTTCTCCCTGGGAAATAATTTCTTGAGCCTCAGGCTGAAGTGATTTAATAGCTAAAATGTCATTTATCAAATTCCAATAGGAAAAGGCAGTAACAGGAACCTTTTCAGGCCCAAAACACCTATAAAAATCATTTAAAGCATCTCCTACCCTTTTCCACTTCTTTTCATTAATTGTCCCTTCCTGGGGAAACCAAGGACAAACATCCTGTAAAAACTGAAAGAAATGAACTAAATCCTTTTTTTGTACCCTTACTCCTCGTTTCTTGAGAGCGTCTTTAAGACCACAAATGAATTTCTCCTGAACACTAATCTCTTGTCCCATAATGCGCCGTTTCACTTACCCCGAGTCAGTCTCACAGGCGGGCAAACACTGCGGCGACTCTAATGCAGACCTTCACTCATGAGCAGCGGTCTACTCGCGGCAGTCCAGATGAGCGGCTGGCCAGCCTTCCACGAAGCAGCATTCGTCACATTCTCCCCCGTGCCCCGAGCCCCATGTTGGGCGCCAAGTCTGCCCTGGCCTGCCGGGCAGGTCAACGGGAACCGAGAGGAGGGGGCGTGCGAATGAGGGAGACAAGAGAGACACAGAAGAATGGAGACAAGACAGGCTTTCTGATCAAGCCTCGTTTATTGCAGGTTAGGACAACGTATATAAGGAGAATAGTATGGGGGGAGGTAATTTGCATAAGCACGATTGCTATGGCCACCAAACCGCAAGACATTCTGATTTCTTATCTGCTAATCTATGCTAAAATATTTAATAGAATGCCCCAGAAAAAGAAAGGCAGAGGTCACATTAGTTTAAGCAGACAGACCTTGGAGAAACTGGGCATTTCAGAGTGACAGGGTGTTGGCTGCTCTCTTGTCAGCAGCACCGAGTATGGTAGACTTGAGCCAAGATGGAGTTGCTTATGTCTCAGGTCTGGGGCCTCTAATACAGATGGGTCCCAACAGGTCGGAAATTCTGTCCTCACAATTTTCAAGTCGACTTGCCCTGCCTTCAAATGCAATTTTTTTATGTAAGCTAGATTTCTTTCCAGAATTTTCACTTTCTGTCAAAATGTTCCTTCATATCTTGCATTTTTCTTATTTACCTCAGCCAACATTTTATTTGAAGCTTC
Source organism: Ctenodactylus gundi (assembly GCA_004027205.1). Lineage (NCBI taxonomy): Eukaryota > Metazoa > Chordata > Mammalia > Rodentia > Ctenodactylidae > Ctenodactylus > Ctenodactylus gundi. The sequence continues at coordinate 5,019 of PVKB01004953.1, read as the reverse complement.
TGGTGCTTGGTGAGCTTTGTATCCATTAGGCTACTTGTGTCATAATTTCCTCTTTAGCCTACTGAGCATTGCTTGCCTTTCTTTAAGAATATCCTGTTTGAACTCACTTATTTTGCTTTCTGACTTCCTTATGAGTTCCACTATTTCAGGGTCCATGACAATAGTTCCTGGTGACTCAGGTGTTTCTGTGTTTGTCCTGTTGCCTTGTCTTCCTGTTGCGGTCCACTTGTCCTAGAAGGGAGGAATGAACAAAAAGACGCAGACAAAAGACACACACACACATATAGGGGAAGACTGCAGCCAGGAGAGACTGTGCTCTTTGTTTTTATAGGTCCCTAATCCAACCCCCTCTCTTACTCGCTGACCTTTACCCTAATTTTGCCTTGCATCTCTTATTAGACCACCTAGCTTTGTTATCTAGTCAAGGAGCCTCAAAGTCTGCCACAGTCTGCTTGCATTTGTTTGCCACAAGCCAAGAGAGGCCCTCATTTGCCAGAGACCTCTAGCCCCTCCCTGTGCAGGCAGTGGCTCACCTTGGGTGGCAAAACAAGAACTGTCTGAGACCCCAAACCCTTCCTGTTTGCAGGCAAGGGCCCATCATCTCAGACTGTAAAACAAAAGACTACCTGAGATTCCAAGTCCTTCCTGTTTGCAGGCAAGGTCTCTTCATCCCAGGGAGCCAAAGATATCTGTCTCCATTGAGAGAACAGAGTCGAACTCCAGACTAGTTTAATTATTTAAGCTTTGGTGGTCTGTGTCTTTAATTCTTGGTTCCCTTCATTTCCCCCTTTTTGTTTTACTAAAGAATTAGAGCGCATAGCAAGATGCTGCTGGAGAACTTGTAAGTCCAGGTATCTATCTATTGTTGACCTCCTTCGGATGAGCCATTTTCTGAGGACTAAAAAGAATAGAAAAGAGACAAAGAGAATAATAAATATAATGCCAGTAGAAGTGAAAAAGGACTTCAAAGTAGGAAGAGGATTTAGCTGCTGTAACTTTTCAACAATTCCCTGAAGTATCTCGCCTTCTTCTAACTCAGGCCATTCCCTGCTGAAAGTATCCCTATATGTCTTAAATTCCTCTATCTCTGCTGTAAAATTATTATGCCCAATTAACAATCTTTTTACATGATTCCACCCAGAGGATACATTAAAGGGTACAGGTGTGATTCAAATATCTGTAGCATTCCAATCACATCTTAACTGAACTTTGGTGGATAACAGAGACAACTGATCTCCCAACCAAAATACTGTATGTTGTAAGTCCTGAATGTCCTTGGCCATTTGTCCATCAATGGCATGTTGACGCTGACATAGATCATGTGAGTCTTTATGCCATTGGCGTACAAAGTTTGCAGTTTGTAGGTTCTGATGTAATGCCAGTCCTGCAGTGGCAACTGTCGCAGCAATTGCAGCCAGTCCAAAGATGATAGCAAGAACCAGTCCCACCAATCTCTTGCATCGAGAGTGCTTCATCAGGTAATGAAAGAGTCTATAAGCAGTAGATGAATCACTCCAAGGGCGAGTAAGGTTAACAGGAATCCACAGCTCACGGCGGGCTTTCAAAAGGTAGATGGCTTTCATAGGACATATTAAAACTCATAGATGAATTAATACAATGGAAAAGAGAACAATTACTTGTGCAGGTGAGAATTCCAGTAGAGGAATTCCATTGTAAATATCCCTTGATTAAGACATATGGAGCTTTTACACAGGCAGTAATATAATAAGTGGCATTATTATTTAGCTGTGCATGGAAAGGAGCTGCAATGTTATTGATATTTAAAGACATATTACCGACCCAGACTTGTACTGGTTTTAGGGCTGCAGATAACTTCCAAAGATGTCCTTGGACTGTTGAATGACCTTTTCTATGTAATAAAGGAGGTAAGAGGCCCCACTCATGCCAGACCAAGGTTTCATTACCATCAGTGGCAAGAGAGTCACCATGGCAATGCCATCTAAGAGTCATGTTAGAAAATTTTGTCCTTAAGTCCCCATGAGGGCTCCAATCAGTGACAATAAGATCAGAGTCATTTATAACAACATGGGGGACTTGTCCTCTGCATCGAGTCCACACTATATGTTGTAACTGAGGACCCACATTTGGTATAGAACACAAAGGTAAAGTGGAGGAACTATCAGGGATATCATTATTCAATATTTTGAAACTTTGTGCAGCAAAGAGAATAGTGTGCTGAGCAAAATGAGAATGGTTGTATATAAGACTCCAAGCTTTATATCTAGGTTGCAAACAGTAAGACTCATTACCTATACATATGGGATGCCCCTCACCTCCAATAGCATAGGAACCATTAATATTAGCTATGGAGTCATTGGGTATATAATCAAGAAAAGGAGGTGGTATCCAGGAGGAATCATTTGTAAAGATTGGTATTTCTGGGCCTTGCCATGAAGCTATTTGTAACAAAGGAGGATTTGGTACATAGGCCCAATAGCTGTGGTTATGTCATTTCCCCTCTTACCTGGCAGGTGACTACTGCCAGCATAGCTAGCAGCAGGGTACCAGGGTTTTTGGGTTGTCCTACCTGCTGCAGTGTGTTTTCAGCCAGCTGAGTAAGTTTCTTAAGTTGGCCCCAGGTAGGAGGGTCTGCCTTACAGGTGTCATAAGTAAGCGATCGGTGAGTAGACAGGTTCTGGAATGTCTGGAGGATATCTTCATTCCGGCTTTGTTTTGCCATCTTTGAGTTTTATGCAACAAGTAGTGTTAGAAACGACGCATAGCAATCTTCCTGTCCAAACAAAGGATGGACTTGGGAGGCATGGACGACAGGGTATGAGGCTTTAATTTCCTTTTGCAAAAGGGTGTCCTTCCCACGTGCAAGTGGAGAAAAGACCAGCAAGCATGGTCGGGGGGACCTTTTTCCTAACTCGCAAGGCCCTGCCCCCTTCTGTTTCCCATTGGCAGGATTCACAGTCTTCCCGGGAAGGTCTAAAGCATTGGCTCAGGGCCACGTTCATCACAACGTTATTACTCAGGGCCAAGTTTATCACAAAGTCACATCCTAATCCCTCCTTCCTCCTTTCTGCCTCTGCCTGGTCACCTGGTCGGGTATGGTGCAAAAATGTAAAGATCCGCCATCTTGAACAATGTGCCACCGTTACCGCTAGGTGACGCTCACAATAGGAATCCACTCAGATCCGTTTTCTGTGGAGATAAGAGCATAACCTCGGCCCCTTTTTAACATTTCTTCTCCTACCCATTTACCATATATGGTTTTATAATATATTGGAATCTCCAAGTTTTGTCGTTTTTCCTTCAAAAAGTGACGTTTAGCTGAGGACTCTGTAGTATCACTCCAAATATTTAAACAATTTAAAGTATATAAAGTTCTATTTAAAATATTTCGTGGTGTATCTACTATACCTGCTATTCCCCCTTTTTGTTTTTGTAATTGTAGTTGTAAAGTCCAATTAGCTCATTCAATTATAGCTTGTCCTTGACTGTTAAAAGGAATACCAGTAATGTGTTTAATATTAAAATTATGAAGAAAAGATTGAAATTTTTGTGAAGTATAGCTAGGAGCATTATCAGTTTTTAATTCTTGTGGCATTCCCATAATAGAAAAACACTGAAGTAAATGTGTGATAGCTGCATCAGCTTTTTCAGAGCTAAGGGCTGAAGCCCACTGGAAATGAGAGAATGTATCAATAGTGTGATGAATATATTTTAATTTGTCAAGAGGAGAATAATGAGTCACATCCATCTGCCAGAGACAATTAGTAGAAGTACCTCGAGGATTTACACCTGCAGGTTGTAAAGGAAGATTAAAGGGAGCACAAGAGGGACATTGTCGAACAATTTCTCCAGCCTATCGGCATGTAATATGATGTTTGAGTTGTAAACCTCGTGCGTTAGTATGGTATAAAGTATGTTCATGAGAGACCAACTCAACATTACCAACTAATAATTGATCAATTGTGTGATTTCCTTTTGACAAGGGTCCAGGAAGATTAGAATGAGCTCGAATATGAGTAATAAATAGTGGATATGTCCTTGAAGTGAGAAGTGAGAAGAGATAGTGGAAAAGATATTGAATAGGTGCCTTAGGGAAGAGAGGCAAGGTAACTTGATCTATTAGAGTAACTGTCAGGACAGCATATTGAGAATCTCACTAACAACATTTGGAGGTATAGAAGGAAAATCTCTTAATAGTAAACAAATAGCCGTAAGTTCTTGCTGGACTGACATTTGGGAATAAGTCTCCACACAAGAACCTTTAGTTCCCCAGTGTCCACAGCATCCGTGTGTAGAGGCATCAGTGAAAAAGGTAAGGCCCTGAACAGGGAATTGAGCTATTATTGAAACAGGAAGAATATTATGTGTTTTTTAAAAAAGAAAATAATTTTGAAGGAGGATAGTGATTTTCAAATTGACCTAGATAATCAGCACAAGCAACTTGCCAAGATTCTGACATTTCAAATAGTTTTCGAATCTGTGAAGAACTTAATTGAGTTATTATAACCTCAGGATCTCTACCCTGTAATTGTCGTATGCGATGCCTTCCCTTGTAAATTAATGAGGCAACCTAATCTAGATAAGTAACCAGTCGCTCGGATTGGCGATTAGGTAAAAATATCCACTCCATCAGTCAATCTTTCTGTCCTATACAGCCTGAAGGGGAGTGAGGAGTATGAAATACATAAAAGTATAAAGGCAATTTAGGATTTATACGAGATACAAAAGCAGAATTTAAATGTTCCTCAACAAATTGCAGTTCTTTAATAGCTTCTGGGGACAAAACTCTTGAGCTATCTAATCGAGGATCTCTCTCTAAAATAGCAAATAGATGTTGAAGCTCATTAGTAGATACCTAGAGTAGGTCGGATCCAATTAATATCTCCTAACAATTTTTGAAAATCATTAAGTACATTAAGATTATCTCTACGAATTTGAATTTTTGAGGCCTCATAACCCGTTGTTCCACATGATATCCTAGATATGAGAAAGGGGGATCAAGTTGCGCCTTTTCAGGAGCTATGTACAAATGATAATTTT